>LPNX010102248.1:283926-400344 GCA_001517045.1 Pseudotsuga menziesii | reverse complement strand
CTAAATTGTAACCAGGACTTCGCCAATACGCCCAAATCTGTTTCCATAGGCAGGTTGTGAATTGTTTCCAAGCATTCTGTGCATAGTCATCTGGAAAATAAAGGCCCTTGGCATCTGGGGCTGGGGTACATAACTCCTTAACAAGTTCATTGTTTTCCCTTAACAAAACGAGATTTATTAATCTCATAAATCATTGAAAAATAAAGAATTCTACTGGTTTGTAAGAAGATCAAAAAGGGCTTAGAAATCTATTGGTTCCAAGGGCTTCCCCTGTACTTACCAAAAAAGAGTTGACTCTTTGTAGATATGAGCAAAGTCTATACTAAGGCGCTGCTCTGCACCTGTAGAGGTGACCTCTAACATCCATGTTGCAGGATTATACTTGTCCTTAATATTTGGCACTCCTGGAATAGCCTGCAGAGGAAATTAAAGTAAAGCACTATTACTTACACTTCCCTTGAGGCTTGGTCTCTCGAGAAATAAACCAATTGTATTTGGACATGGCCAAGAACTTGATTACAAGTAATTATAGAGCAGAATTCATTCCTTTAATTTAAACAGGATCTCGACTCAGATATCTTACCTGACTCATTGACGTCCTGAACGGATTCCTGAACAGTGCCGACCATTGAACTGCTCATTTCTCTAGAATTCTCTTTTCCGGTCGTCGTGGCTCGGCCTTGCAGTTCCTTAGTAGGTACAACGTTTCTTGCAACGGCAGCAACTTCAGTGAATTCCAAAACCAGAGCTACCGACGCCGGTCACCGTTCGCCCACCGTCCTGCAACCCAACCAGAGCTGCTAAGAATGCACTGGGAGAGAAACTGGGAGTGGTACTCTCAAACCTCTGGAAACTGGAGAGAAGAGAGAAGAGGCAGGGAAGATCGTTGCGCGGGAGGTTTGAATTCGAAATCGCCAATGGACGGCAGCGAACGGAGGTTGACGGCGTTGGAAGTTGACGGAAACGGAAAGAGGATAAACGGGGCAACCAGGACGGTGGGCGAACGGTGACTGGCTACGGAGAGGAAGGCCCGGACGGTGGCCGGAGGGCCGGCGCGACGACTGCCACCGGGCAAAATAGTCGCGTTGGTAGCTCACTCCGATCCCCATCAATTACAATTATACCCTTAACACAAGAAATGCATACTCGGATTGAACCCGACTATTTGAATGCGCCTGCCAGATTTGAACTCTCGACAACCCAATGTGCTAAAAAGATATTAAATTTCAACAGTCTACAGAAAATTATTTTCCACACTCTTGAAACAGAATAACACAACAATAAAAACTACTTCCCCCAGTTCATAAAAAAGTTCCAGTGTCCACCATTAAACAAAATGGGCAAACATTTTGGAAAAATAATAAATGTATCCCTTCAAAACAAAACCGACATGCTAAATAATTAGTTCAATGCAATAGTATCTAACCTCGGCTTTTCTTCCCAATGTTAGAGAACAAACCAAGTCCCTTTACCATTGTTGCAAGTACAGAACGGACCACAAAAAAGCAAATTTGTTGTTGGAGATCAATTCCTATAACGTTGAATGGAATGCATTAGAAACAATATCGAATCAAAAAGGTGAAACCAAAACCACAAGGAACTATACGCGAAGGAAAATGGTAAACATTACCAAGCAAAGATAAATTCAACCAGCACCAACGTTCGTAGGCATAAAATCCAAACACATAAATCCTCGCACAAGACAAAAGAAAAAACCGATACTGAAATGGTAGATGGCAATAGTCCAACTGAGCAAGACAACAAGATGCACAAATAATACTATCTCGGATCAACAACCAACTCGTAAGAGAATAAGACTGAACGAACCGTAAAATGAATAGGGGAATAATGAAGAAATAATGTTGTCTAATACTCAAGAAAAAGGCTAGGCTTTTGACTAGAAACGCCCTCCGAAAACTCCAGAACATAGAAAAGTTAAATGCATCTAACCACCCATCATAAAGGCGAGTAAACACCATAATCTCAAAAATATGTTGATATGATCTCACACAACCGAAGCTACCCTTTAACATCATCCACACCATCCAGTGTTGATGCAACATTGAAGACGCTTGTACAAACACATTTAAAAGAACTCAAGCGAAGATACACCAGCGCATCACCATACTGCCTGGCACAAAGCCTTGGGCTTACATCATCTACACCTGGCCCAATGAGAATTCAAATAAACATGGAATTAAAAATTAAAACAAATTTTGAATGGAGGTGAATGGAGGTAATTGTTGACAACATTGCGTCGCCTCCCCCAGGCACCAAGTTCAAAGCCCACATCATCGTCTCATAACAATCACATTTCAAATAAATAGATTTTGATAATAATAAAAAATTAATAATTAAAAAATACAACTATATAAAACTCTATAGTTTAATAAAAATAAATAAAATGTACGGTCAGATTAATATGTTTGAACCATTCATATATATCCTACTACCACATGACATAATAAAAAACATTCACACGCACATTATTAACTATTTTTTCTTTTTCTTGTGTACAAAAGAGTACTTTTTAAAAAGCCCACGCCCTTCCTAGTGACCTCATCACCGACTACTAAAAGTGGGGTGAATAAGATGGATTTCATGGTGTGCACCTAGAGCTTCACCACTCCATCGTGAGGATTTTGTCGATAAAGTTTTAAATCTTATCCAAATAATTAACATTGAAATTTTAATTATCGAATTTAAAAATGGTGTAAGAGAGACTCGACCTTTGTGTCTCATGATTCGACATAATAAACTAATATTGTAGCATGATTAAGATTTCAAATACATCCAATTAATGATTGAGACAGTGACTATTACACTTTTGAAATGTTTAATTAAATGTTTTTTTAATTATAAAAACATTTTTTTGGGGGATTAATCGGGTTCAACTTGAATGCTTATGAAATAAAGTATTATTCTTATTGTTTATATTTTATTTATATAATTGATATGTTAAATTCATAATGAGTATATTGTTTTAATAATTTTGAACATTGTTGTTAACTTGACCTGGTTCTCTAAAGAATTTTGGGTTTATCTTGGGCATTATCTTTGAAATAAGGGGAAGTTTTTAGGGATTTTCCCTGCGATATGTTACTTGGAGGGAAAAATAAACTTTTTAGGAAACTTATAGGAATTTCTCCTCATTTTTATGATGATAATCAGTGTAAAGCATAAAGTGCCTAAGTTCCAAGACCCTCTCCAAGAAGGGATCAAGAAGGGAGACACACTCGTCCTGATAGACTTCTTCTCCAACAATTCTTGCAGTTGCATCTTCAACTCTAGCATCTCAGGTGTACTCATTCTGTAGGGTGTCTTGGACACTGGTGCTGCTCCTGGCACAAGTTCAATTGTGAAATCAGTGTCCCTCTTTGGAGGAAGCCCTGGAATCTCATCAAGAAACACATCCCTGAATTCCTGCAACACATGAAATTCCTCCAACCTAGGAGTTTCATTCTCTATTGCCTCCAAAATATGAGCTGCATACAACTGTTAACCTTTCCCACAGAGCTTCTTCGACTGCATTGCTGAAACCTGCCTCACATAAATCACCTTTGGAATACCTCTTACCACTACTGGGTTCCCTTCTTCATCCATGCATTCGAAAGTCTTATTGTAACAGTCAAGCTTTACCCTATGAGCTTCTAACCAATCCATTCCAATGAGGACATCATAGGAACCAAGTGGTAGAACATTCAGATCTACACAAGCGACCAATTCATTCATGACCAATGGACATTTCTCTACCACTTCACTAACATTTCTCTTAGTTCTAGTGGCTAGCTGAACTAACCAATATTTTATATGCTTTACTTTCTTAAAAGCACAAATCTCCACTACTCTAGGGGTAATGTAATTGTGAGTAGAACCAGGATCAATCAAAATGGAAATAGATTGCTCAACAATCTTACCTGCAACTTACCCCACAGTTGACTGGTGATTTTCCTGGCAGTCCTCCAGGGCTGCGTAAATCCTAGGGACGGCCCTTGCTAACCCCTCTTTTGTGACTCAGGCTCGCTAACCATGCATAATTGTGAATGAATAACGAACAGAATGATCTAAATGACAACCTTCAATGCTAGGGAACAACAAAACCTTCTTCGTCTCTGAGAGAAAGGACGGACTGACACACATCCACGTACTAACACGCATCCATGTGCTTACTTGCTGCAAAATCAAGAATGTGGTTTCCAAGACTGCAGACTTGCAGGCTTGCTCAAGCAAGCCATGAGACTGCCATGCCCTGCTCTGCCCAAGGCATTAACTGCCTCAACCAACTTCTAGAAGAAATTGATGATTAAGTGCAGGGGACAAAAAGCTAGCTGAGGGTTCAAGGGTTCTCCCATTGACATTTGGCCTCACCCTAAGGCTCAGGCATTTGACTAACTCCCCACCCTATTCCTTGTGAAATCATGCCCCCATATCCTTCATGTTGCAGTCCCATAGCTAATTGTGGTGTTTTGTTAATTGTATATTTACGTGATATATCAAAATGTAATGTGCCTTACTTAGCACGATAACCATAGGTATCAACCCTGATCACCTATACACAAAACACCAATCAATGGCAAGGCCTTGGTCTTGAGCTCCTCGCCATGATTTACATACAATATATACATCATGTACAATTTCAATACCATGGGGTCAAAACTAGGGCACACATTCCACCCCCCACCTTGGGCTCAAAATAGGGGTGTTACATTCCCCTCCCCCTTACAACAGCATTGTCCTCAGTGCTCTTCAAAATTGAACAAAAATGGATGTTCCAATCACATGGCATCTTCCAGCTCCCATGTAGCCTCCGCAAGACCGTAGTGCTCCCACTACACCTTCACTTGTCCAACGGATCGATTCTGGCCGAGCGCTGTGACCTTGTTGTTGAGGATCCGCAATGGCTCGGTTTGGAAATCTCCCTCGGGTTCCACCTGAATCGCATCCTAATTTATCACATGGTTAGGATCATGCACATATTTCTTAAGCAAAGAAACATGAAAAACATTATGAGCTCTAGTGCTAGCAGGCAATGCAAGTCTATATGCAACTGGCCCTATTCTTTCAAGCACTTCAAATGACCCACAATATCTAGGTGGAAGCTTGACACAACTTTCAAGCTTCAAGAAACTCTTCCTTGCACTCGCTCTAAGTAAACATAATCCCCAACACTGAACTCTTTGTGCACTCTATGCTTGTCTGGATAGCCTTTTTGTCTGTCCTGGGCTGCTTTCAGATTCTGCCTGATCTTTGCAACCTCCTGCTCCATTTCCTTGAGCAAATATGGATGAAACACAATCCTGTTCACTAGATTATCCCAAGTCATAGGTGTCCTACACCTTCTTCCATACAAAGCTTCATATGGACTCATCTCCAAGGATGTTTGATGTCCATTGTTATAGGAAAAATCTACCAAGTGTAAAAAATCTTCCCACTTGGATGGCTTGTCCATCACATACATGTGAAGCATGTATTCTAGCACTTGATTCAATCTCTCTATCCGACCATCAGTCTAAGGATGGTAGGTAGTGCTAAAGTTCAGCTTTGTACCCAAATTTGTAAACAAACCCTTCCAAAAATTCGAAGTGAACTTGGCATCTCTGTCAGAGATTATTGCCTTAGGAAATCCATGCAATCTGAAAATCTCCTTCACAAATATTTTTGCAATGTTATCGGTCTTATGTGTAGACTTAACCAGTATGAAATGTGTTGCCTTTGTCAACTTTTCCACCACAACCATGATGGAATCATGTTGCCTACAAGTCATTAGAAATCCTGTAATAAAATCGATGGAAATAACTTCCCATTTCCATTCTGGAACCAGCAAAGGTTGCAACAAACCTGTTGGGTGTTGATGCTCAACCTTCACCTGTTGACATTTCATGCACCTAGAAATATACTCAACAATGTCCTTCTTCATTTCAGCCAAAAATACTGCTTTATGGTTGCAGCAACTGTCTTATGATATCTTGGGTGACTAGAATGGGGAGCTTGATGCATCTCATCCACAATAACTCTCCTCAATTCTGCTACATTTGGAATATAAATTCTTTTCATAAGTAAGAAGTCCATCTTCTTCCAATTTATATCCCTCGTACCTCTTCTCAAGACTTTGCTGCTGCAATTTGTCTTTTACCTGCACATACATTTCATCTTTAGTAGTATGATTAACAATCCGTTGTCTCAAATATGATTGGCAAATATTAAGAGATGCCACTTGCATTTCATGCACCTTCCTGTTGAGTGTATCAACCACTTTATTTTCTTTTCATTTTATGTGTTTGATCTCAAAATCAAACTCACATAAAAACTCGAGCCATCTAGCTTTCCTAGCATTTAGAGTTGGTTGATCAAACAAATACTTCATATCACAATGGTCTGTCCTTGGCTCAAACTTTCTGCCCATTAAGTAATGCCTCCACATCTTGAGAGCATATACTATGGCTGCAAGTTCTAAATCATGAGTGGCATAGTTATTCTCATGATCCTTCAACTTTCTTGACTCATAGCATACCATGTGGTTGTCTTGCATAAGAACTCCTCCAAGTCCTTGACCGCATCCATCAATGCACACCACAAATTCTTTCTCTGGGTCTGCAATTTCAGAATTGGTGCACTTGTGAGAAAATTCTTCAACTGTCGAAAGATTTCTTCACACCTTGGTGTCCATTCAAACTTTGTCCCCTTCTTTTGCAAAGAAGTGATTGAAAGTGCAACCTTGGAGAATCCTTCAATGAATCTCGTGTAGTATCTCGCAAGTCCCATAAAATATCACACATCTGTCACGCTTCTTGGAGTAGGCTAATTCATAATGGCCTCAATCTTTTTAGGGTCTATAGATATGCCCTCTTCTCAGATAATGTGGCCCAAATTATGAATTATATCTCTGTATAAGTCACATTTGCTTAACTTTGCATACATCTCATGCTCTCTGAGCAATTGCAATGTCAAACTCAGATGCTCTTCATGTTCTTCCTCATTCTTAGAATAAATAAGGATGTCATCCAGGAGGACGAGAACAAACTTTTCTAAATACCTACTAAGACACTATTCATAAGGCACATGAATGTAGCTGGTGCATTTTTTAGACCAAATCGTACCACCACAAACTCATAGTGTCCATACCTTGTTCTAAAGGTTGTCTTATGAATATATTCATCTTGGATTCTTACCTGATGGTAACCAGACCTCAAGTCAATTTTGGAAAATACCTTTTCTCCTCTCATTTGATTAAAGAGGTCATCAATTCGAGGTAAAGGGTATTTATTATTCATAGTGACTTTTTTTAGCTGTCTGTAATCGATACACAACCTGAGTGTACCATCTTTCTTTTTCACAAATGGAACTGGTGCTCCCCAAGGGGACACACTTGGCCTGATATACTTCTTCTCCAACAAATCTTACAGTTGCATCTTTAGCTCTAACAAGTCTGGTGTACTCATATTGTAGGGTGTCTTAGACACTAGTGTTGCTCCTAGCAGAAGTTCAATTGTAAAATCAATGTCCCTCTTTGGAGGAATCCCTGGAATTTCATTAGGAAAAGCATCCCTGAATTCCCGCAACACATGAAAGTCTCCAACCTAAGAGTTTCATTCTTTGTTGTCTCCAAAACATTGGCTGCATACAACCTGTAGCCTTTCCTACAAAACTTCTTTAGCTACATTGCTGAAATCTTCCTAACATAAATCATCTTTGGAATGCCTCTTACAACCCTTAAGTTGCCTTATTCATCTATGCACTCAAAATTCTTATTATAATAGTCAATCTTTACTCTGTGTGATTCCAACCAATCCATTCCAATGAAAACATCATAGGAACCAAGTGGTAGAACGTTCAGATCTGCATAAGTGACCAATCCATCCATAACCAATGGACATTTCTCTACCACTTCACTAACCTTTCTCTTGGTTCCAGTGGCTAGCTGAACCAACCATGACTTGCTATGCTTTAACTTCTTGAAAGCTCAAATCTCAACTACTCTAGGAGTAATATAACTGTGAGTAGATCCAGGGTCAATCAAAACAAAAACAGATTGCTCAACAATCTTACTTACAACTTCAACCATAGTTGATTGATGATCTTCGTGGCGGTCCTCTAGCGCTGCAACTTGACCCACATTTTTTTCTTGTTGGATGTTTTGAACTTGCCTTGCATTCCCATTCTGCTGCGGATAGTTCCTAGGCAGGTGGGGTCCTCCACATTTCCAACCTTGGAACGGTTCTCTTGGATCCTTGGGATCTCTTGGCTTGTCTCCCATCACTCCAGCTGGCTAGTTTACAACTTGTGATGGTTGCCTCTGCTGATTTCAGAAGTTAGAGGGTTTGAACCCTTTCTTCCTTTGGTCAAACTTTTCATTTCTTTTGTACTTCCATTCCTTATGGTAATTAGGTTTTCCTTTGTTATGATCATAGCAATACTTAGCGGTCTTCATAGCCTCTTCTAGAGTTCTAGGTTCATCAAACCCAATTATGTCTTTGTAAGACTGAGCTAGTCCACTCAGAAAACGCTGGATTTTCACTCTATCATTCCTGATGTACCTGACATACCTCAATAGTTCCAAAAACTTATTTGCATACTCTTCCATGGCTAGTTGTCCCAATCTCAACTCATGGAACTGCTTGATCTTATTATCATAGTACCTGTCAGAGAGGTACTTCTGCCTAAAATACTTCTGGAACTGCTTCCACACAATCTTCCTTTCACTGATCTTCCTCACTTGCCTGAAGTGCTCCCACCATATGGATGCTCTTCCATTCAAATTGAAGATGGCTACCCTAGCCTTCATAATTCCAGAGTAGTCTTGGACTTGGAAATATTTTCTCATCCCAAGAAGCCAAGCTTCAGCTTCTTGACCGTTCTTTACCTCACCATCAAAGGTAGGAGGCTTAGCCTTCTTGAATTCATCACGCAAACGGTTTTGGTAGCGCCTCTTTTTCTTATTCCTGTGAGAACAAGAACTTGAACCCTTAATGGCTCCTTCAGATGATCCACTAGAAGACCTCTTTCTTCTTCTAGCACCACTCCTACTTCCTTCTAGATTTGTTGTCTGATGCTCAGTGTTTATCCTTCTTTGAATGTCTATCAAATTGTGCAGCATGGTTGCATTCAACTGATTATGCTCTTCCTGAGCTTTAATCATTCTCTCATTATCTTCTCTACAGCTTTGCATCTCCACCCTTAGGCTTCTCATGGTGGCTGCAAAATCTAGGGGAGTATCTTGAAATCTCCTTCCATTGGACTCTCTATTGACATTTCCAACTCAAACGTTTTCCCCCATAGCATCTTCCTCGTTCTCATAGGGATTCTATGCATCATACATGCCGTAGGTTCTCATGGCTGAGCCAAAAACCCACTTTTTCAATCTGTACTATGGCTCTGCAAAATGTGTTGACAACATCATTTGTTAGCTGCATAGCAATTTCAGAATTAAAAACTTGCCTTCCAACTGTTTTACTACAGTTTTCTTTTTGCAATTATATTCAACTTGGCCCATTCAAGCCCAATGCTGTAACCATTAGCTCTAATACCACAATGTAGTGTACTACAATGTTGGTATCAAAGGGTACTTTTCCTCCTGTAACTGTTCAACTTGGCCCTTTTAGGCCCAATACTGCAACCATGAGCTCTAATACCACAATGTAACGTCCACATACCCCATAATGCGGAAAAATTAAAACTTTTACATCAAGAACCCTTATTCTCCTTCGAAACACAAGGCATGGACGTTAACACACACTTCAACCTTCACTGTTAGGATTAGAAACCACTGTAACAGTCGTTCTTCCCTTAACATATCCCTTCTTCGACCGAAAACACCTTTTCTGCACTGAACCTGTCCTTTTCGCACAACACCCTCCGCCTTCCGCACTTCTTCTTCTCGCCTTTCCGACCTCGGAAATCGAAAACTCAAAGGCTCCATGAAGAGAATTGTCACCCTTCCACACTTCCGCTTTCTGCCCTTCTAGCCTCGGGAATCGAAAATCAGAAACATAATGGGTGACAGAAACACTTAACGGCTCTTTCGCCTCTCGCCTTGCACCTTCCGCTTTCCGCCCTTCCGACCTCGGAAATAGGAAACATAACAAACGACGAAAATACTTAACAACTCTTCTGCCTTCTACCTTTCGCCCTTCTGACCTTGGAACTCAAAAATCAGAAACATAACAAACGACGGAATCCTTTATCCACTTTCCGCATTCCATTGTGGAACTCGAAAATCAGAAAAGCAGCAAACGATGGAATACTTTCTCCACTTTCTGCCTTTCGACTTTCGCCTTTCACCTCCCGCTGCAGAACTCATAAATCAGAAAAACAACAAACGGCGGAATCCTTTATCCAATTTCTGCCTTCCAACTTCCACCTTCCACCTCACGTTGCGGAACTCGAAAATCGGAAAAACAACAAACGATGGAATCCTTTATCCACTTTCCACCTTTCGCTTTCCAACCTCAGACTTCAGAAATCGGAAAACACACTTTCTGCCTCGTTTTCAACTGCAATTTTTGCCTTCCACGGGTGGATCCCGGGCTGCGGAAACACAACAATTCTGCCTTGTACAACTTTCTCTTTTCCGGTTTCCGCCTTCTACCTCCCTCAGGCAGATTCCAAGGGGTGGAAACACTAAGTCAGCTGCCTCCTAACTCTGTAACATGCTTCTAGCCTCCACGAACTTAGGAAAAATGCATTAAAACATATAAGGCATATAAAGATGCAAATGCAGAACATTCACCAACAGTAACTCTACTGAAATCATTAGTAGGAATTCATCATATTCATAAGCATTATTCATAACCAGTATATTCATTCATAAGCAAATACATTGCATAAACAAGAATAACAAAGACTACTTATCTTGGAGATGAAGCTTTCCCGCAACTAGCTATGTCGCTACAACGTTCCACCCAACCATAGGCCAGTGTATTCATTAATCTGTCAACACCACTGCCACCCTTGAGCTGGGCATGATTTCCACAAGAAACTAGGGAACAACAGGCTCACACATAGCCAAAACTCATCATAGCATGGCCAAACCAACCTCCGGTTGGGTTTATCAGGCTACTAAGGAAGTGACTCACTCACAGGTCAAATGCACACCAAGACTCTGCCAAACCATCTAACAGCCAAACCAGCTATCATCTGGGTTTCTTAGGCTGCTAAGGAAGTGGGGAGGAATAATTGGTAAGCTAGTGAGCTCAACCACGGAGCTATGGACACCTACACCAGATCTATCCAACTTGGCATTCCCCAATACCTACACACCCAACACAAGGAAGTATTCCCTTCACTGCTACACAGTTCCCTGAGGCCATAATTTATCTTCCAGTGTTCTTCCGGGTGTGCATAAAGGATTTGCCAGATACTCTTGATCTGTTTATGAGGTTCCTCTCTTCACTAGGTTTATCAGCCAATTCTGGGCCTCTTCCACTCCTAAGCCTTTCAGACCAAAACAGGGATGCACATCACAACAGTCCCACAGGGAAAACACAACAACACATGATTCACCCTGTAACACAGAGAAACACTGCGAAACCCCTCTTCCATGACTCAGGCTCGCTAACCATGCATAATCGTGAATGAACAACGAACGAAATGATGTGAATCACAACCTTCAACACTGGGGAACAACAAAACCTTATTCGGATATGGGAGAAAGGAAAAAACGACACGCATCCACGTGCTTACTTGCAGTAGAAGCAAGAATGTGGCTTCCCAGACTGCAGACTTGCATGTTTGCTCAGACAAGCCATCAGAATGTGATTCCTTGCTCCGCCCAACGCATTAACTTCCTCAACCAACTTCTGGAAGAAATTGATGATGGAGTGCAGGGGACAAAAAGGTAGGTGAGGGTTCAAGGGTTCTCCCATTTGCATTTGGCCTCACCCTAAGGCTCGAGGGTTTGACTAACTCCCCACCCTATTCCTTGTGAAATCATGCCCCCATCTCTTTCGCATTGCATTCCCATATCTTGTTGTGGTATTTTATTAATTGTATATTTACATGATATATCAAAATGTATTGTGCCTTACTTAGCACCATAACCATAGGTATCAACCTTGATCACCTATACACAAAACACTAATCAATGGAAGGGCCTTGGCCTTGAACTCCTCGCCATGATTTACATAAAATATATACACGATGTACAATTTCAATACCATGGGGTCAAAACCGGGGCACACATTCCCCTCCCCCTTGGGGTCAAAACCAGGGTGTTACAACATTAAGCAAAATTTGAGTGAATGTAAATTAATTTGCAAATTTGGAGTAAATGTATATTAATTTGCTTATATATGTATATATATAGTATGTTTTGGCTCTAACTTACGCTTAAATAAATGAGTTTGTTGGCTCTATATTGTGGCAAGAAAAATGAGTGATTCGCTGAGCTGTTAAAAGGCTCTCTGATAAAATCAGGGCCATAAATAATGGATAAATGACATTTTACCTCAATGAACCGTATTTCTTTCAATTAGTAGGGAAATGTGAAGCACTTGCTTCATCGTATGCCAAACTTCACAGCATTTGGAAAAAATACCGGTTACAGCAAATTTGACGAAATCTTTAGAAAATGAGACAAAATTAGGTAAATTTTGGGTGATAATGTATATTAATGTGCTTTTTGATGCTTAAAACGTCTCGGGTTTTCCTCTAACTTAGGATAAGAAAAATGAGCGGTTACCTGCTATAATTACTAGGCACTCTTTCTAAAAACAGAGATGGAAAATGAGGATCATATGGCAACTCACCTAATTGAAACCGTATTGTGTTCACCAAATTTCATCGAATAAGGCCAAAATTAGCTCGACTTAAGTAGAAGAGTGATATTGTTTTAGTTGTTTAGGCTATACTTTGGCAGAAATTGCGGATTTGGGAAAAATACATGCTGGCGTGCCGTAAAGTCTGTAACGGCTTACTCGTTGAATTTGATCTAGGTTTTTGGATGCTTTTATCTTTTTGTCTTTCATAATTAAGCTTTATTATGTCTAAGTTTGCATGGACTTGCATGCAAATTTTATGGAATTTGTTAATAGAACACGACTCAATTTATTGATATGATAGAGACTTGGATGTGATTGGTATATTGAAATTTATGAAGACTCTAACATTATGACGAGCATTCTTTGATCTTGAATCCAATGGAGCCTCGATTACTGAGTAAGCTCTGATTTAGCTTGCACGTTTCTTGACATGACCCTTGGATCCATGAATCTCCAGCTCACAGAAAAGTATTTGATTGGTTCGTTGCCGTCATCAAGAGGGAAAGTTGGATGGAGTTGATAGTGCAGAAATGGGGTTCAAAGATCCCCATCGAGTAGAATTATGCCCTTAACAAAAGAAATACGTACCGGGATTGAACCCGACTAATTGAATGCCCCTGCCAGATTTGAACTCTCGACAACCCAATGTGCTAAAAAGATATTAAATTTCAACAATCTACAGAAAATTATTTTCCACACTCTTGAAACAGAATAACACAACAATAAAAACTACTTCCCCCAGTTCATAAAAATGTTCCAGTGTCCACCATTAAACAAAATGGGCAAACATTTTGGAAAAATAATAAATGTATCCCTTCAAAACAAAACCGACATGCTAAACAATTAGTTCAATGCAATAGTATCTAACCTCGGCTTTTCTTCCCAATGTTAGAGAACAAACCAGTTCCCTATACCATTGTTGCAAGTACAGAAGGGACCACAAAAAAGAAAGTTTGTTGTTGGAGATCAATTCGTGTAACGTTGAATGGAATGCATTAGAAACAATATCGAATCAGAAAGGTGAAACCAAAACCACAAGGAACTATACGCGAAGGAAAATGGTAAACATTACCAAGCAAAGAGAAATTCAACCAGCACCAACGTTCACAGGCATAAAAACCAAACACATAAATCCTCGCACATGACAAAAGAAGAAACAAGTACTGAAATGGTAGATGGCAATAGTCCAACTGAGAAGGACAACAAGATGCACAAATAACACTATCTCGCATCAACAACCAACTTGCAAGAGAGTAAGACTGAACGAATTGTAAAATGAATAAGGGAATAATGAAGAAATAATGTTGTCGAATACTCAAGAAGAAGGCCAGGCTTTTGACTAGAAACACCCTCCAAAAACTCCAGAACATAGAAAAGTTAAATGCATCTAACCACCCATCATAAAGGCGAGTAAACACCATGATCTCAAAAATATGTTGATCTGATCTCACACAACCAAATCTACCCTTTAACGTCATCCACACCATCCAGTGTTGATGCAACATTGAAGATGCTTGTACAAACACATTTAAAAGAACTCAAGCGAAGATACACCAACGCATCACCATACTGCCTGGCACAAAGCCTTTGGCTTACATCATCTACACCTGGCCCAATGAGAATTCAAATAAACGGGGAATTAAAAATTAAAACAAATTTTGAATGGAGGTGAATGGAGGTAATTGTTGACGACATTGCGTCGCCTCCCCTAGGCACCAAGTTCAAAGGCCACATCATCGTCTCATAACCAATCACATTTCAAATAAATAAATTTTGATAAAAAAAAATTTAATAATTAAAAAATACAACTATATAAAACTCTATAGTTTAATAATAATAATAAAAGTGTACGGTCATATTAATATGTTTGAACCATTCATATATATCTTGCGGAGTAAACTACTTAACCGACCATTTGCACCGATCGGACGACCTGGCTCGTGTGACCGGTCATATCCGACGTTGCCAGCCGTCCGATCGGTGCAAATGGTCGGGCAAATAGGTCAATCTTATATCCTACTACCATTCATATATATCCTACTACCACATGACATAAAAAAAAACATTCACACACATAACGTCGAGCACATTATTAGGGGAGGCAGGAGGGGGAGGGGCGCTCTTCGGTCCCGATGGAAATATGAACTTCACTTACTCTTGGAATTTGGGAACTGACTCCAATAACATGGCGGAAGCATTGGCTCTATGGCAAGGCTTAAATCAAGCTCTTCTCCATGGTATTAAGGTTCTTTCGGTAGTGGGGGACTCCAAGTTGATTATCCATTTCATCAACTCTCAGACGTTACCCTCCTCTAATCGCCTTCGTCAAATTCTTCGAAGAATCTCTTTGCTCATTCCTATTTTCCGATCTATAGATTTCTTTCATGTTCTGCGAATGAATAATGGACAAGCGGACAAAGCAACAAATGAAGCAATCCCCTTGGGCAAGGGGGTCCTTAAACTTAATGATGTGCTCAGTCTATGTCATATTCCTTAATCCCTTGGGATTGGATCCGAGGATGGGAGAGTCGTTAATTTGGAGAATGGGCCCCAGGCCAAGTGGCCCTCGCGGCCGGATGGTGGCATCTCCCGAAGGTGGCGTAGCATACCAAGGCACGTTTCATTATATCGTGTCCTCGTTCATGCTCATCGACACTCCTTTGCCTGCTCGTCCTGCACGCCCTAAGATGATGTCTTCTCTACCATTGATGATGATGGAGCGTCCTTTCCGCTGTACTACAGAGCAGGTGGAGTTACGGCGAAAGATCATTCAATATTTAACGGGCTCGAGTGAGGTTTTATTATGCAATTATAGTATCTCATTTGGGTGAGTGGATTTTCCCATTCCTGTCCGGACTAGAATGAGCTCCCCGGTTGGCAAAGTGAATTGGTCTGCTGGAATCACGCTCTGTTATGAGATGCACAGTACGGGATCGGTAAATGGCGCTCCCCAAAATCTGATGAATTGGCCTTCGACATGCTCCAATCTCTGGGTAATGATGCTTCCATTATACCATGTGAATGATATTTGGCTTATTAGTTGTTATCTCCTTCGACCCATTTCAGGAATCAGGGCCCTCGACGTTCTGAAGGTGGCGGCTCTCTCTTCCGGGTGGCGAAGCTCTTTGTTCTCCTCTGTGGCCTACTTGCATTTCACTTTGCTAATCCTGGGTGGTATGGCGAACTCTGAAGGTTCTGCATCCTCTTCTCCAGACCCAATGGTGGAATTGGATGCAGAGGTAAAGGTTTTGAGGCGCCAGGTTAGACGTCATGGTCATTTCCTTCAGCAATTAGACGAGATGGGGAGGTGACACCTAGACCAAATTGATGAGGACATGGACCGTATTCATTCGGACCTCATGGCTGCTCTGCGGGTTCTGGAAGAGAAGATCACGGTCTCTCTGGATAAATTGGATCTCAGGCTGCAAAGGATGGAGGGTACCTTGGCAAAGCTTCGAGATGCTGGGATTTCAAGCCATAATATGAGCCAATTTGCTGCCAAATCGTCTTCAAGAGCTCTAGCCAAACAACGTTAAATTTAGTCTAGTTTCTGTCCTCTCTGTTTAATCTTTTTTGCTAAAACTTAAAAGTCCTGGTTTTGCTAGTCACAGACATCTGTATTTAAAGTTTGGAAGACTGTATGGATCTCTATAGCTTCTGGAGATGTAAACTCTTTGGTGGCCTAGCCACTGTTTTATTAATATAAAACCTATCCGTTTCTGTTAAAAAAAAACGCCAAGCACATTATTAACTATATTTTCTTTTTCTTGTGTACAAAAGAGTACTTTTTAAAAAGCCCACGCCCTTCCTAATGACCTCATCACCAACTACGAAAAGTGGGTGAATAAGATGGATTTCATGGTGTGCACCTAGAGCTTAACCACTCCATCGTGAGAATTTTGTCGATAAAGTTTTAAATCTTATCCAAATAATTAACATGGAAATTTTAATTATCGAATTTAAAAATGGTGCAAGAGAAACTGGACCTTTGTGTCTCGTGATTCGACATAATAAACTAATATTGTAGCATGGTTAAGATTTCAAATACATCCAATTAATGATTGAGAGAGTGACTATTACACTTTTGAAATATTTAATTAAATGTTTTTAATTATAAAAACTTTTTTTGGGGAGAATTAATCGCGTTCAACTTGAATGCTTATGAAATAAAGTATTATTCTTATTGTTTATATTTTATTTATATAATTGATATGTTAAATTCATAATGAATATATTGTTTTAATAATTTTGAACATTGTTGTTGATTTGACTTTGTTCCCTAAAGAATTTTGGGTTTATCTTGGGCATCTTTGAAATGAGAGGAAGTTTTTAGGGATTTTCCCCGCAATATGTTACTAGAATGGAAAAATAAACTTTTTGGGAAACTTATAGGAATTTCTCCTCATTTTTATGATGATAATCAGTGTAAAGCAAAAAGTGCCTAAGTTCCAAGACCCTCTCCAAGAAGGGATCAAGAGAGTCAAACCCATGACCTCCCTTACATTAGACGGGTAGATTTGCTCATCACCGCTTGAGCTAACCCTCGAGGATAAAAAAATATTTGGAACATGATGTCCCACCCTTAATCACTTACATAAGAGTGATATTGTTTGTACCTTTACAACCTCAATGAACTCACAAGGGGCAAATATGTCATAAACAAGACTTGAATCTAGGTGAGGAGGATAAAATTACCCTCATTCTGAGAATGTTTCCCACCATAAAGCAAGTGATTCCTTAGTCCCAAACACCTTACCCTAAGGGGATCAAGAGAGTCAAACCCATGACTTCCCTTACATCGGTGGGAGAGATCTACTCATGACTATTTGAACTAATTCTCAGGGCCAAAAAAATGTTTGGAACATCTTGTCCCATTGTCAAGCACTTAAGTGAGAGTGAGGATGTTGATACCTTGCAAACCTCAATCAACCCACAAGGGGAAACATTTCATAAGCAAGACTTCAAGCTAGGTCGTGAGGATAACAACTTTTCCTCTTAACAACCCAAGTTGGACCCAATTGCCATCCAAACAAGTGACCTAAAAATTGATTACTATCTTTTAATATTTAAATAATAAGCGACTTAATTAGTCATTCAATTATTGATGTTGCAATTTGTGCATAAGTCCTTTGTGACTTATGATTTGACTGAGTAATCTAACCTTGTAGCAAAAAAGACTTTCTTTCTAGTCACAAATCTAATAATCTGAATATGACAAATATTTTAAACACAGGAAAAGTTCCGACATGATCTAATTTCCTTACATAGTGGAATGACGCCCTTAAAGGTTAATTCTGATTCTGAATCTACCCAAATCCTCAAAATTTCAACCAAAGATCCTAATTGATGAGAACTCAGACTTCTTGTATTGTCGAATTTTGGTAAGTAGAAGAAAGTTTGTTACAAGATTAAATAACTCAACAATTTAACTACAATGTTATTAGACGACACACTTATGTGGATGAAGTTTTCAATGTTTATCTAGATGAAGTTTACAATGTTAATCTAAATGAGAAAGGACTTGGTAATAAATTATCACTCCCAAATGTAAGATTTAAGAAACAAACAATTTAATTATCAATCCATGAGTAGAAAGCCACTTGATGTCTTCCCTACATAGTGAGCGCAATCTCAACAATCATAAAATGGTGAAGTTGAGCCTTTGCCATAGAGCTTTTAGATTAATTATGAAATGTAGAGTGCACCAACAACTAGCCTCCTCTCATAACTTAACCCAAAGACAAACTTTTGACATTAATTTTGGTTATTTATGATACAACAAATCCTTTGAACTCAATAATGGTTATTGGGATTTGATTGTATTTGAAAATGAGCTTACTTAAAAAATAAATACTAGCAATTGCATCTTAGGGTGCAATAAAGAACATTGTATTGAAGGGGAAGGCCAGAGATGAAGAAAGTGGAGGCAAAATATAGTATTGGAAGGAGAACCACAAACTAAAATGAAAAACATAAAAGTTGATACAACATTCTCAAAACATTAGATTATTCACATTATTGGCATTCCAAAAGTAAACAGGAAAAAAAAAAATTAAATTATTGTCGCATTCATATGGATTTTCTTAATACAGTATCATCCTTAAATGATGAGGCCATTAGCTAATGTATCAGGTTACAGTCAAAACATAAACATAATAGCCAGTGACCCGGGGCAAAGAACTTAAATTCTATGTTTAAATGAATGTTTCGGAGCAACTGAGAATCGAAACAATCGACATTGAGCAAATCTTTGTAAAGAATGGAGCATTTGAAACACATTAATCGAAGAAAAAGATACACTAAATTTGATTTCTCGATTTCACCTCCAGCCATGTTTATGGCTTTTAAGGAATTGAAACGACAAAACTTCAATGGACATCACACAAAATACACAATCCTTTGGACTAAAGACTAAATTTATGCATTGTGAAGCCAATTTTACAGTTTTTTTTTTCTTTTGTTTCGGGGGAAACTTTAAAGCTAAACAAATTTGTAGTCAAAATCTTGAGAGGCGCAAATATATTGATTAAATGTCTTCGATATATGCATTTGAAAGCAAAAGCAAAACGCACAAATTTCTGATTAAATGTCTTCGATATATATATTGACTAAATGTTTTCGATATGTGCATTTTAAATGTCTTTCAAGTTCTGCAACCTGAATTTTTATGTCTGATGTATTGACTTTTTGTTTTCAGCTTGGTAGTTAGTTTGTTAACACGTTAAGCTGGCACAAAGTTTGCATGCTCTGTTGTCCTGTTAGTTTTGCAGGTGCTTTTGTGCTCACACTTCAACGTTTAGAAAGAAAGGAGATTGGCTCTAGGGATATAACTGTTCTAAGTCGTTCAGCTGCAAAATTGTTATGTAGTTGCCCTGCAGAATGGTTGTGCAATAGTGCTACATAATTATTTGGAGGATGAGCTGTACAACTAATTAATTTGTAATGCAGAATTACCAGAACACTCATTACCGCGTCCACCTACAACCACATCAAATTTTAGCAATAGGTATGTGGAGATGGCGAACAATATTCAACATGCAGCATAGTAATAAATGCTGCAGCTGCTGCACTGTGAGTAGTTAGGTCTTAAACAAATTGAAATCCAACCGTTCACGTGCAGCAGCATTTATTACTCTGTTGCATGTAAAATATTTTTTGCCTATGAAGATTATGGGCAATCATGAAGACATCTAGGTTTCCTTTCAATGAATCTGTCACAGTTATCATGAGACCTAAATTCCTGTAAGTAACATACTTATTTCTATCTCAACAAACAAAAGGTTTTGTTAGTTATATCTTGCTCGAAGAAGTCAACACCTTGAAGAATATCTCGACCATCTACAAATATTTCTCTTTTTTTCTGTTACAATACCAAAGATGGCATCAAAGCGAAGTAGGCAGTTAGTCAGATACGAACCCATCGGTTCCGAAGTGGTTGAAGCATACTCAAAATTTGGGTAGAAGTTTAAGCATGTTGGATGGTTTCACTACTGTCATAAATTACAAGGGCACTTCACCCCTGTCACTCAAAATTTTCACAAAGTTTTGATGGAAATAATGTAACAATTGGGTATCTCACTTTTCCAATCTCAGGGAATTCTATTGTAAGTTCCTGTGAGCTACCCAAGAGAGAGAACACTGGTCCAAGTTGCAGGGGTTTAGCACACCAGATTGTAATAGGTTCTTATTAGCAACTCATCAAAATCCCGACTGGTGTAGAATCATCCCGAAGGCCTTGCTCAAAATAGAGTATAACAACCTGGTCAAGCTATTCAAAAGGTACATAACTAGGGGAGTAAACTTTCTACCCGACCATTTGCATCAATCGGACGACCAGCAATACGTGAAAGCTCACGCGAGCCAGGTTGTCCGATTGGTGCAAATGGTTGGGTAGAAAGTTTACTCCCGTAACTAGGGAACTAAGATATGCTACTATGCGCCTGTACCACATGTGTTTCCTTTTGCATCTAGATGGAATTTCCCCATTTACTTTCTTAAAAGTTGAAGGGAAATGGCTGCTAGGGCACAAAAATCCCCAAACAACCAACATGGACTTTACCACCAAGCCTTGATTAAGTTGCTCATTTTACAAGAATTGAGTAAATTCAATCATAGTTGGGAACACTTTTTGTTGTCTTCTAAGCTAAGTAACAGGACACTACCAAATAGGGCTCGTGTCCCGTATTCCACGTGTCGGACACGACACTTGCCCTAATACGTGTCCGACACCATAATTTTCGTGTCCCAAAATCTGGACACTTTCCAGCACGTGTCGAACACTTTCTAGGAACGTGTCCTGATTTCTGGACATGTGTCCGTTCAAAAAGGGTATAAAGGAGGAGGAGGATAGAGGAAAGAGCTACGACAATACTGTTAATTTTGACATGGAGGAGCAGGAAGACGATTGATAATGGCTAGTACCATTAATGAGCTATGGTATTCTTACCTATGGCTATTTAGTATTTTCATTTTGTATCTAGTAGTACAGTAGATACTAGACTTAGTACTAAGTAGTATCTACTCTATTTTGTATTTGTCGATGGCATTCTCTTGATATCTATGTAATACATTTTGATTTTTGTGGTTTAATGAGAAATATCAGATATGCAATTTATGGTTCAAAGTTCATGATTTATTGATAATTTTATTACTGGTTCATCATTGACAAATTTCAATTGAATGATATTATGATTGATGTACATTGTATATACTTCTAGTTTTTAAAAAATGTAGATCTTTATGTATGTATATGTATATATATATATAAAACGTGTCCCCCGTGTCCCATTTCTTGGGTCGTCGTGTCTCGTGTCGAATACTCGTATTTTCATGTCCTTCGTGTCCCGTGTCCTCATGTCATGTGACTTAGCTTCTAAGTTTGTAACCTCAGAAACTTTACCGACCCCTCTTGAAACTCTTAAAGCTACCTCTGCTAAGAAAAAATCTAAAGAAATATATGATGTCGGTGAAGCTGATATAGTTCTTCCACCGAACCTAGTTGAAAGGTGGAAAGCAAAAATCGAGCAAAGGGAAAGGGAAAGGGAAAGTGAAAGGACAACTCGGGGCTCAAGGATTATGTCAGTAGATATTTACAGTTTTCATGAAAGAATAAATTAAAAAGCCTTGATTTTGAACCAATCGAGGAAAATATAAAAGAAGAGGACACAGTGATAACATGTAGAAAGAGATGGGCACTGAAGCAACCCATTGCAAGGAAGTTCCAGCACACTAGAGAATGGAGGCGAATGCAATTTTGCTAATGACACAATTTTGGTTAAAAATAAGAGAAAGCAAAGTGAGCCAAAGCTTTATCCACTTCAGGGACCTCATACCAGAGCTACAAACAAACTAAGGATGAATTTCAAGGCTCGGTTTGACCCTTCTTTGAAGGAGAATAAGATTATTTATTTGGAGACTTCCCCAAGTGAGAATGTAAATAAACCTAGGAAACAGAAGGCTAAAGGTGAGACACAGAAACCGGTTAAGATGAAGAATGATTCTATTTGAGGTAAAGGAAAATAAAAAACCTATCCTGAAGAGGTTTTTGAGGATGAATCAGGGTCATCTATGGAAAAAAGAAAGAAGGAGCACAGGTTTTTTGGTTGGTTTAGAAGATACCATCAATACCATTTTATGTTCTCCAAAACCAAAACTTATTACTCCCACTATTTTTGAAGAAGTAGAAGAAAATCCTCACATGAAACATATCACAAATAAAAAAACCTTATCTAAATGTTATATCAGATAAAAAATTTAAAGAAGAGGACTCAATCACACCGATGTTGCCTTTAGAGGAATTTGCCTCCCCTGAATCTTAAAGCAAAACAAAGGATGTTAATCATAAAGTAAGGAAGAAAGTGAAGAAATACAAGAGTTTAGTTAAGGGACTTGGTAAGAAAATCAACTGTTATAGAACAAGGCACGCAAAGTTGGTGATAAGAGACCTAAATTGATTGTGAGGTTTACTAGGGTGTCCAATTTTTCCCAAAAATTAAAAAAGATCAAGGATAAACTCCTTATCCAAAAGAGATATTGGAAGGAAGAATGCAAACAAGAAAGAAAGAAGACTATGGAAAGTAGTGAAAAGTTGGGTATCTTAACTGATTTGGGCATGCATATATTACAATACACTATGAAGAATCATAATCGACCATTGAAAATCAGATGAAGATAAGTTCAAAACCTTCAAGTAGTTGTTACAAGCGCCGATGATTTGCATCTACATGAAGCAACATCATGGAAAAATGGTTAGCATTTCAAATTTAGAATTTTATTTACTGAGTTTGTATAAAGTTTGAACAAGATGTTTTATATGTTTTATTTTAGCAAATCAAGTATGAGATAAGACTTCAAAGACTTGATATGTAATTAGATAAGGTGTCCCTTTAAAATAGGATCTTAAAATCATTTTTGTTAATTTGAATCCTCTGTTGATTTAAATAACAGTTTTTAGCAAAGAGGATGATATTCGAATCCACTAGAAAGTATCTAGATTATCATGATGTAAAATCTATATAAAAAGGTACAACACGTAGTGGTGAAATTTTTGTGGCAATAAAAAGGGTGCATCATGGTAGTGGTTATAGAATTATAATCTAGAGTTGAATTTCATTTTTGAGCAAATGGCAAAGGAATCAATGCATAATTTGAGAGGAAGGATGTGATAATGAACATGAAGAAAATATACCATTGAGACTTAATGGAAATGTGCATTATAAACATGATGAATGTGATTAATAGTAGAATTTGAGAAGAATCCCTTGTGGATGAAAATGTGTTAATAGGTATCGCTATGAGCCAACTAATTTTACTTATTTTGCTTCCTATTCCCTTTGTGATGATCCAAGAACTGTCAACGAGGATCTTAATGATGATGGGGTTTCTCACTAGGTGTAAGACATGGAGGTAGAAATGAAATCCTTCAAAAGGAGCCAAACATGGATTTTGTAATAATTGCTTGAAGGAAGGAACATGGTTGGGTGCAAATGCTTATAATTATTATTTTTAAATACAAATGGTTATGTGGATCAGTATAATTCTTGTTGGTAGCAAATTAATACTTTAAAATATAGGGTGACTACTAAATTGGCATTCCCTAAGACCCCATTACATTTCCCCTCTTATGGTATCATAGCCCAATTAGGTGCTCATTGTCTATTGCAACACATCTAGTTTAGACGGGTCATCCTCATCATGTAATCATCGAGGTGAAACACATGTCCTCTTAAGTTTTGACACCCACATTAAAATGTTGTAACTTTTTTCAACCCCCATATCATGAAAGATTTCAAGCTGTAAAGAAGATTTTTTTTACTTATTCACGCCAACACCATTTGAACAATGGTATCAATTGTTTGGTAGAAAAAATGACCATTAATGCATGTGATGGATGTTTAAGCAAAAGTAAATCTCACAAGTCAAAAAATCGCGTAAGTGATATAACTAAAATGCGCACATGATATTTTTAAAATAGGAACACCATATACACAATCCGAGTACGTGATATGTTCAAAAGGAGTACATGTTATGTAGGATATAAAACATATTTTGGTCCCAGTACATAGGCACTTGTTTCCCTCTCCTAACTATATTTATGGACCCCAACTCCATCCATGATGCCCAAGACCTTATAATTGCACCAATATTTCAATACGATGTGGAAGACTCCTTGGAGACAACTCATGTTGTTTTTTTATAAGTTTTGGTTATGGTGCTTAATCTTGAGAAGGTCCAATTAAGGATTAAGGTTGTTACTTACCCCTTCCCTTTTTTATGCCTTGTCACACACTTCCATTGCACAAAAACTATCATGGTGCATGTATCCTATATTGATGCTAAATACCCCCAACAATGTTACAACTTGTTGGTTCATGTACTTATTCAAGGCTCTTGATCTTTAGAAGCTCCAATAAGATCCTAAGACACTTGTTTTCAATTTTTGATGATGACTAAGGATCCATAAACTATCCATACTCTTATGTGGTGGTAAAAGGAGGTGTTCATGGTGCTTGAGCCATAGAAGCTATTATTATGTATGAAGTTTGTTGTGTCCCTACCCCAACCGATGTCAAGGAATAATGGATGTTGCTTCCCTATAATGACTTTGATAGAGTCCTTGAGACCCATTTTTTGCCACCCATATCTAACTCCTAGAAAAGATAAACCCTAGTGACTACTCATGTCATTATGTCTAGGGTTTGTTAATGGTGGTCGAACTCAAGAACGTTCTATTAGAGTGGAGGCATGTATTTACCCCTTTGATCATGTTTAAGAATCTAGAATTGTTTCTAGTACACAAAACCTACTCACAAAGCATGTATCCCACTCTAAGGCTTGTAAACTCAAAGTCCAGTAAAGAACCCCCACAAAGTACGGATTGGTTGGTTCAAGGAGTTGTTAAGGAGGTTGAGCTAAAGAAGATTCAATAATATACTTAGGTGCTCATTTTCCTTACTTAACCATGTTCAAGGCCTTGCGACCCATCCTTCATGTGAAAAATATACTAATGGAATCCATACCCAAATTTGATTTCGACGGAAAACCCCTTACAGAGGATTTTTCTTATGGTTTATAGGTGTTGTTCATGCTGATTAAGCTCACCAAGTGATGTTTAGGGCCTAAGTCATTGTTGGAATTTGATGGAGACTAGGGTTCTCATACATGACCGACAGAAGAATCACTATAGTTTAAATGTGTTTATGTGTAACGTCCCCGACCCTCCGATCGGTGAAGAGGACGCTACCGATGCTGCTATCAATTCGGGCAACTAGCCCCATGAACATACACATAAAAATTGAACTACTTTGAACTAAAACATGCATACATTATTACCATACAACGGAAGCAAAACCATACATTCAAGCATTTAGCATGTTCATTGTAATTAAATATCAAATGAAATCGCAGGGACTTAGACACAAGAATACTTATCTTATGAGGAGACTCGTCCCGCAACCAGCTATGTCGCTGCAACGTTCCACCCAACCATAGGCCAGTGTGCTCCTTAATCTCTCAGCAACACTACCACCCCCGAGCTGGGCATGATTCCCCAAGGAATAATGAACTAAGCAACCTCACACATAGCTAAAGATATGTCAAGACCTAGCCGAGCCAACACAGTTGGGGTTATCATGCTATCAGGAAATGGAAGCATTGTCTTCTAAGCTAGTGCGCTCACAGAAGAGCTAAGGATGCCTACACCAAAACTAGCTTGACTCCTAAGACATCCACACACACCCAACACAAGGAATCATTCCTTTATCTGCTGCACAGTCCCTCAGGCCATGACTTCCTTTCCAGTGCTATTCAGGGGGTGTAGAGAAGAGAGAAATCCATTTAGTTATGTCTATGAGGCTCCTACCAGACACTAGGTTTGTCAAGCAGACTAATTTCCACTCCTACACGATCCAAGACCAAATCTTGTGCATACACAACAAAACAACCAGCACAACAATTCATAGACTTGGGGTCTAAGGGAAAACATCACAGAACAAAACCGGAATGGAAACTTGGGTACTACACAACTTAGATTGAGCAATTCGATTCCTGAGTCGTTCTTGGCCCTATCATGGCCAAAACGACTCAACCACAAACTCACAGCAACCCAAAATCGTGGGGAAACCAACAGAGATTCCTCATCTTGGAAAACGGTGGAGAAATGTCACAAAAAAAAACGTTGGGGAAGAACCCAACTACAAGAACATCACAAAAACAAAATTCTCAGACTCCAACAAAATGAGAAGGAATGTCCATGAGAGAAAGAAATACACAGTAAATCCAAAATCGTGGTTTTCACACACAGCAACTTCCCAGCCGGTTGAGGGAGCCCCAATGTGGGTGAATGTTAATGATAAAAACGCCCAGGAGCCAAAATCATGAAGGACGAACACACAGGCAACAAAATCGTGGAGGTAAAACAAGTCCTAAGCTTCCCTGCGTGAGCAAAAATGAAGAACGTGGATGTATGGGCAAATGGGCATGCATTTTGGGTGTTTACCTGCCCCAAAAGTCAAAATTGATTTTCCCCAAAAATGGGATTTTCCCAAATTCGAAATTGTTGCCCATACTCTTCCCATCCCCATGCAATAACTAACTCAACCACATTCTGGTAGAATTTAATGTTTGGGGAAAAAGACAAAATGGGTAGTTGACTGATTGATGGGTTCTCCCTTTGACATTTGGGTTTTCCCCATTGGCCCAAAGGTTTAAATAATGTCCCTCCTTATTCCTTAGGAAAATCATGC
This sequence comes from Pseudotsuga menziesii, assembly GCA_001517045.1. Classification (NCBI taxonomy): domain Eukaryota; kingdom Viridiplantae; phylum Streptophyta; class Pinopsida; order Pinales; family Pinaceae; genus Pseudotsuga; species Pseudotsuga menziesii. The sequence continues at coordinate 373,346 of LPNX010102248.1, read as the reverse complement.
CCCCATCTCATTATTTGTTGGATAGACATAGCTGGTTGGGGTTTTTAATTAAATTGCATATTAACATGATGTTAAAATTATATTGTGCCGGCTAGCACGAAATATACCTTCAGCAACGATTTTAATCGTCGGATCATAACACATTAAATTGATGGTGGGGCTTTTTCCTTTAGCTCTACACCACAATTAATTACAATATATACATCATATACATTTGATGCAAACGGGGTTAAAACCGGGGTGTAACATCCCCCTCCTTCAATAGCATTGTCCTCAGTGCTTTACAAAATTGAACAAAATGCTACACTGGTATCGCCTCAGTGTTCCGTAGAATTGAACAAAAATGGATGTGCCAACCGCATGGAATCCTCCAGCTCCGATGTAGCCTCTTCAGGACCGTAGTGCTCCCATTGCACCTTTACCTGCCCTATGACTCCGTTCCAGAGCATTGTGACCTTCCTGTCGAGGCTGCGCTTTGGCTCGATTTGGAACTCTCCCTCGAGTTCGACTTGAATCACATCCCAATTTATCACATGGTTAGGATCATGTACATATTTCTTAAGCAAAGAAACATGAAAAACATTATGAGCTCTAGTGCTAGCAGGCAATGCAAGTCTATATGCAACTGCCTCTATTCTTTCAAGCACTTCAAACGACCTACAATATCTAGGTGACAGCTTGGCACAACTTCCAAGTTTCAAGGAACTCTTCTTTTCCCTCACTCTGAGGTAAAAATGATCCCCTACACTGAACTCTTTGTTCACCCTATGCTTATCTGCATAGATTTTCTGTCTATCCTGGGCTACTTTCAGATTCTGTCTAATCTTTATAACCTCTTGCTCCATCTCCTTGAGCAATTCTGGACCAAGAACAACCATGTTCACTGGATTATCCCAAGTCACTAGTGTCCTACACCTTTTGTCGTACAAAGCTTCATACGGGCTCATCCCCAAGGATGCTTGTTGTCCCTTGTTATAAGCAAACTCTACCAAGTGTAAGTAATCTTCCCACTTGATGGGTTTGTCCATCACATACATGTGAAGCATGTCTTCAAGCACTTGATTAACTCTCTCTGTTTGCGCATCAGTCTAAGGATGGTAGGCAGTGATAAAGTTCAACTTTGTAACCAAATCTGCAAACAACCCCTTCCAAAAATTGGAAGTGAACTTGACATCTCTAACAGAGACTATTGCCTTAGGCAATCCATGCAATTTGAAAATCTCATTCATGAATATCTTTGCAATGTCATCATTCTTATGCGTAGACGTAACTGGTATGAAATGCACTTCCTTTGTCAACTTGTCTACCACAACCATGATGGAATCATGTTGTCTCCAAGTCATTGGCAATCCTATAATAAAAGCCATGGAAATAACTTCCCATTTCCATTCTGGAACCGGCAAAGGCTGTAACAAACCTGCAGGGTGTTGATGCTCAACCTTCACATGCTGACATTTCATGCACTATGAAATATATTCAGCCATGTCCTTTTTCATTCCTGGCCAAAAGTACTACTTTCTGGATGTAGCAATTGTCTTCTTATATCCGGGGTGACCAGAATATGGAGCTTGATGGATTTCATTCATAACAACTCTCCTTATATCTGGTACATTTGGAATATAAATTATGCCTTTTTAAGTAAGAAGTCCATCTTCTTCCAACTTATATCCCTCATACCTCTTCTAAAGACTTTGTTGCTGCAATTTGTCTTTTACTTTCTCATACAATTCATCTCTAGCAGTATGATTAACAATCTGCTGCCTAAAATCTGATTTGAAAATACTAAGAGATGCCACATGCATTTCCTACACCTTCCTGTTGAGCGCATCAACTACCTTATTCTCTTTTCCCTTTATGTGCTTGATTTCAAAATCAAGCTCACATAAAAACTCCAGCCATCTCGCTTTCCTAGCATTCATAGTAGGTTGATCAAACAAATACTTCAGACCGCAATGGTCTATCCTTAGCTCAAATCTTCTACCCATCAAGTAATGCCTCCACATCTTGAGAGCATGTACTATGGCTGGAAGCTCTAGATCATGAGTGGCATAGTTTTTCTCATGTTCCTTCAACTTTTTTAATTCATGACATATCACGTGGTTGTCTTGCATAAGGACTCCTCCAAGCCCTTGTCCGCATGCATCGGTACATACCACAAAATCTTTCTCTGGGTCTACAACCTTCAATACTGGTGCACTGGTGAGGAGATTCTTCAACTGCTGGAAGCTTTCTTCACACCTCGATGTCTAGTCAAACTTTATCCCCTTCTTTTGCAAAGGAGTGATGGCATGTGCAACTTTGGAGAATCCTTCAATGAATCTCCTATAGTATCATGCAAGTCCCATAAAAGATCTTACATATGTCACATTTCTTGGAGTAGGGCAATTCATAATGGCTTCAATCTTTTCAGGGTCCACAGATATACCCTCTTCTGAGATAATGTGACCCAAATACTAAATTCTATCTCTATAGAAGTCACACTTGCTCAACTTTGCATACAGTTGATTCTCCCTGAGCAATTGCAATGTCAATCTCAAATGCTCTTCATGCTCTTTCTCGTTCTTGGAATAAATAATAATGTCATCAAGGAAAACAATAACAAACTTGTCCAAATACCTGCTAAAGACATTGTTCATAAGGCACATAAATGCAGTTGGTGCATTTGTAAGACCAAATGGTACCACTACAAACACATAATGTCCATACCTTGTTCTGAAGGGATATCTTATGAATGTATTCATTCTTCTTTCTCACCTGGTGGTAACCAGACCTCAAGTCAATCTTGGAAAATACCTTTGCTCCTCTCATTTGATTAAAGAGGTCATCAATCCTAGGCAACGGGTATTTATTCTTCATAGTAACCTTGTTCAATTGTCTGTAATCAATACACAACTTGAGTGTACCATCTTTCTTCTTTACAAACAGAACTGGTGCTCCCCAAGGAGACACACTCAGCCTAATAGACTTCTTCTCCAACAATTCTTGCAGTTGCATCTTCAACTCTAGCATCTCAGGTGTACCCATTCTGTAGGGTGTCTTGGACACTGGTGCTGCTCCTGGCACAAGTTCAATCGTGAAATCAATGTCCCTCTTTGGAGGAAGCCCTAGAATCTCATCAGGAGACACATCCCTGAATTCCTGCAACACATGAAAGTCCTCCAACCTAGGAGTTTCAATCTCTGTTGCCTCCAAAATATGAGCTGCATACAATTGTCAACCTTTCCTTCAGAACTTCTTCAACTGCATTGTTGAAACCTGCCTCACAGAAATCACCTTTGGAATACCTCTCACCACTACTGGGTTCCCTTCTTCATCCATGCATTCGAAAGTCTGATTGTAACAGTCAAGCTTTACCCTGTGAGCTTCTAACCAATCCATTCCAATGAGGACATCATAGGAACCAAGTGGTAGAACATTCATATCTACACAAGTGACCAATCCATTCATGACCAATGGACATTTCTCTACCACTTCACTAACATTTCTCTTAGTTCCAGTGGCTAGCTGAACTAACCAAGATTTTCTATGCTTTACTTTCTTAAAAATACAAATCTCCACTACTATAGGGGTAATGAAATTGTGAGTAGAACCAAGGTCAATCAAAATAGAAACAAATTGCTCAACAATCTTACCTACAACTTACCCCATAGTTGATTGGTGATCTGCCTAGCGGTCCCCTAGTGCTGCGTAAATCCTAGGGACGGCCCTTGCTACTTCACCCACTATTTCTGCTTCTTGAATGTTGTAAGTTGGCCTTGTATTCTCATTCTCGAGTGGACAATTCCTGCGCATGTGGGGTCCTCCACATTTCCAACATTGGAGAGGTTCTCTGTTCTGCTGTGGATCTCTTGGTTTCTCTCCCATCTCTCTGGCTGGATGCTTCTCAGCTTGTGATGGTTGCTTCTGTTGATTCCTGAAGTTAGAATGTTTGAAACCTTTCTTCCTTTGGTCAGACTTCTCATTCCTTTTGTCCTTCCATGTCTTATGATAATCATGTTTACCTTTGCTTTGCTCATAGCAATACTTGGCCTTCCTTATTGCCTCTTCAATAGTTCTAGGTTCATAAAACTCAATTCTGTCTTTGTAAGACTGAGGCAATCCACTTAGGAAACGATGGATATTCACTTTTTCATATTTGATGTACTTGACATACCTCAATAGTTCCAAGAACTTATTTGCATACTCTTCCATGGTCTGTTGTCCCAATCTTAGCTCATGGAATTCTTTAATCTTATCATCATAGTACCTGTCAAAGAGGTACTTATGCTTGAAGTATTTCTTGAATTGTTTCCACACAATTATTCTTTCGTTAACCTTCTTTACTTGTCTGTGGTGTTCCCACCATATGGATGTTCTTCCAGTCAAATTGAATATAGCTACCCTTGATTTCATATTTTCGGAGTAGTCTTGAACTTGGAAACACTTCCTCATCCCAAGAAGCCAAGCCTCAGCTTCTTGACCAGACTTGACCTCACCATTAAAAGTAGGAGGCCTTGCCTTTTTGAATTCATCTCATGAATTGTTCTTGTCATGTCTCCTCCTCTTATTCCTACGAGATGGAGAGCTTGAATCCCCGCTGGGTTTTTCAGAATTAGATGACCCACTGGTAGTCCATTTTGGAGTATTTCTTTTGTCCCTGAAAGCTCTCCTGGAGACATGGGACCTTTTATGGGAATCTACCATGGTGCTACTTTTGCTTCTTTCTGGATTAGCTGTCTAATGCCCAAAGTTTATATTTCCCTGGATGTCTGTCAATCTATGTAGTATAGCTGCATTTATCTGATTTTGATCTTCTTGAGCCTTAAGCATCCTTTCATTGTCGTCTCTGTAACTTTGCAAATCCACCCTTAGGCTCCTCATGGTGGCTGCAAAATCTGGGGGAGTATCTTGAAATCTTCTCCCATTGGACTCTGTCTTGTCATTCCCAACTATGACATTTTCTCCCATAGCATCTTCCTCAAACTCATAGGGATCTTGTGCATCATTCATGTTGTCGATCCTCATCTTGTCCCACCCAAGAATGAATTTTTGAAAACTGCTCTATGCGGAATGTTGCCTCTGAAGGTGACTATAATTATGCACAATGTGTTAATAAACACAATTGTTAGATGCATAACAATCTCATGAATTCATAATTACTTACCTGCATTTGGACAATACTATGTTGACAGCTTTGTCAAAACACATAATTTTCTTTCCACCAAGAACATTGGTCTCAGGGGGACGATGGGGGTCAAGGGGGCTTACCCCCTTATTTTTTTTTCTCTGTAAATCTTTGATGTCTGCGCAATATGGCGCATAAGATCGCTACCATTTTTTTCCTTTTTCAGCAATGTAAATCCACTGAAAAAACTGCTAAGAATCTGCTTTTCCCACTGGGGAAAAAAAAAAAAACCCTCATATTTCTCCACCTGATCGGATCCCTTCCCAACTAGTCATCCGAGGTATCGGGTCACTCTTCCTCTATCTTCCTCTGTCATCCGATACCATTTTGGGTCAATCTTCCTCTATCATCTGATACCATATCGGGTTATCTTCCTCTATCATCCGATACCATATCGGGTCAATATTCTTATGTCATCCAATACCATAAAAAAATAAAAAACTCATATTTTTTCATCTGATAGGATCCCTTCCCAACTAGTCATCCGATGTATCGGGTCACTCTTCCTCTGTCTTCTGATGCCATATCGGGTCTATCTTCCTCTGTCATCCGATACCATATCGGGTCAATCTTCCTCTATCATCTGACACCATATCGGGTGATCTTCCTTTGTCATCCGATACCATATCGGGTCAATCTTCTTATGTCATCCAATACCATATCGGGTCGATCTTCCTTTGTCTTCCGACGCTTTGACTGATCAATATTCTATTCTTTTCGACGCCTCAGATTGATCTTGTTTTCTTTTCTGACACTTCGGCTCCCTTCAGGCGAGCCTTGCCTACACCTCAACTCCACTTCAACGAATGTCTTCCAAGATGCCTTGGAGAGCTTCACTCGAGAGCCATCGGAAAACTTTTTCCAATATTTCCTATACTTAGAAAAAAATTTGAATTTTTCTTCTCATCTTCCTCTTTCCGTCGCCGTGTCGGCTCCCTTCTGACAAGCCTTGCTGATTCCTTGGCTCCACCTAGCCGAGACCTTTGGCTCCTCTCGGCCTAGACCTTTGGCTCCACCCAGCTGAAACCTTCGGCTCTACCTAGCCGAGACTTTCGGTAAAATTTTTGAACTTAGGAAATTTTCAAAATTTCTCTCTGCTTGGTTTCTTTATCGGATGGACTTAGCTTAAGTGCTCCAACGTATCAGATAGACTTCTGCCTAAGTTATCCGACGTATCGGATGGAATTCAGCCTAAGTCATCCGACGTATCAGATGGACTTCAGCTTAATTCATCCGACGTATCGGATGGACTTCAGCCTAAGTCATCCAATATTTCCCATACTTATTTTTTTTGTTGTTGAAGTTTTGAAATTCTCCTTGATTTTCACATTTTTCCTCTATTGGGCAGAGGGTAATCTGCCTCTGTCACTGCTTCTTCATTGAGGCCCATGCTGCAACATGTGCTCTGATACCACACTGTAATGTCCCCGACCCTTCGATCGGTGAATAGGATGCTATCGATGCTGCTATCAATCTGGGCAACTAGCCCCATGAACATACACATAAAAATTGAAATGCTTTCAACTAAAACATGCATACATTATTACCATACAACGGAAGCAAAACCATACATTTAAGCATTTAGCATGTTCATTGTAATTCAATATCAAATGAAATTGAAGGGATTTAGACACAAGAATACTTATCTTATGAGGAGGCTCGTCCCGCAACCAGCCATGTCGTTGCAACGCTCCACCCAACCATAGGCCAGTGTGCTCCTTAATCTATTAGCAACACTGCCACCCTTGAGCTGGGCATGATTCCCCGAGGAATAAGGAACTAAGCAGGCTCACGCATAGCTAAAGATATGTCAAGACCCATCCAAGCCAACACAGTTGGGTTTATCAGGCTATCAGGAAATGGAAGCACTGTCTGCTAACCTAGTGGGTTCACGGAAGAGCTAAGGATGCCTACACCAGAACTAGCTTGACTCCTAAGACATCCACACACACCCAACACAAGGAATCATTCATTTCTCTGCTGCACAGTCCCTCAGGCCATGACTTCCTTTCCAATGCTATTCAGGGGGTGTAGAGAAGAGAGCCATCCCTCTAGTTCTGTCTATGAGGCTCCTACAAAATACTAGGTTTGTCAAGAAGACTAATTTCCACTCCTACACGGTCCAAGACCAAATCCTGTGCATACACAACAAAAAAACCAGCACAACAATTCACAAATCTGGGGTCTAAGGGAAAACATCACAAAACAAAACAGAATGGAAACTTGGGTACTACACAACTCAGACTGAGCAATTTGATTCCTGAGTCGTTCTTGGCCCTATTGTGGCCAAAACGACTCAACCACAAACTCACAACAACCCAAAATCGTGGGGAAACTAGCAGTGATTCCTTAGCTTGGAAAACGGTGGAGAAATGTCACAAAAGAACGTTGGGGAAGAACCCAACCACAAGAACATCACAAAAACAAAATTCTCAGACCCCAGTAAAATGAGAACGACTGTCCACGAGAGCATGAGCAATTTTGAATTCTCTGGTTCTCTATGCATTTATCTTTATCTCTTATCTTTTTATTGCAGGGTAAATATGTGGAAACTTTAATTATCTATCATATCATATTATACCGAGAATATTTATCGGATGTTGTGATCATATTATATTACCCCAAACCAAATGATCATATGCTAAAGTAATTCACTCTTTAGGTGGGTAGTCTCTAAAGGAGACTTAATAGCAAGCAATGATCATGGTTAGTAATACATCACACAACAATATATGCTTCAAAACACAAACCATTACCTCTATACAGGAGGTCCACCCCATGGGACCTTTGTACAGAAGGTCTACATGAGAATCTTAACTTGTCACACAAGTCCAAAACCTTGTCTAACAAGACTTTACAACATCATCAATTTGATCAATCAAATCATTCACCTCTATACGGGAGGAATAACCTTTATATGGAATGCTTAGTCGTTCTTGAGTCCAACTGAAGAATCTACTCCAAGTACCTGAGTCCAACTCAGACTTCCTCTATGAGGGAGGACCTAATCTTGGCTGCACGAGATTAGTTTGGAGAATGACTCATGATGGTGTACATTTAACAAAATCTTATTCGTAAAGGGTTTAATTTCACAATTTCTCTTTATTGTAGTTCAATAGAAGAAATTGTGTCACTGACAAGTTGAAACCAACATTTGGGCTTGATATTAAAATTGTTGAGAGCTAAAGCCTTAAAAAGTTCCATAAAAATGTTGCCTACAACTAGAAATAAGGATGATCCCATTGCTATGCATTTAGCTTGTACATTGTCCTTTGAAAGTGAAGAAGGTGGATGTAAGGAAGATCGTAATGAGATTTAGGGTCTTAAGATCAACCATCTTCCAAATAAGGTCGATATATTCAAGAGCATAAACTTTGGTAAATAACGACATGATATCAAAGCTTACCATGATGTCTTGGTTATGTAAATGGAAATTGTAAATCTTTTGGATGAAGTCAAGAGAAAATTTGATAAAATAAGGGGTATGGACAATAAAGGGTTAAAAAGTTTGACCAAGAAATTTGGATAAAGTGTAAGTAGGGGCTCTTATGATACTAATAATGGGTCCAAGAGGGTTATCTTTTTTAAGAATATTGGGTTTCCCATAGATTTCGTAAGGTGTAGAGATATGAGAAATGAGACACTTTTTTATAGAGGGGTCTAAAGAGGAATAAGTAATGGCTTTGGTAACTAAGTTGGTGATTTGGTTTATGGGGTTTCTAAAGAGAGTTTAGAAGATGAAGAAGAGAGAAGAAAAAGTACTTTGGCTTTGTAGTCAAAAGTGTTTATATTCACTATAGCATTACCTTTATTTGCTTTGAGAATGGTGACATTAAGGTTATCATTAAGCTAACAAAGGTCTTGAAAATCATCTCTAAAATGGTGGGTTTAGGGAGTTTCTCTTAATAGACATCCAAGCACAATCTTTCATGATCTCTTCGGCTTCATGAATGGTAAAGTGTTGAGTGATAGATTCAATGGAGAAAAGAATTTCTTCTATTGAACTATAACCAAGAGAAATTGTGAAATTAAACCCTTTATGAAGAAGATTTTGTTAAATGTACAACATCATGAGTCATTCTCCAAACTAATCTTGCAGCATACTCAAAATTGGGCAGAAGTTTAAGCAGGTTGGATGGTTTCACTATTGTCATAAATTACAGGGCACTTCACCATTGTCACTCAAATTTTTCACAAAGTTTTGATGGAAATAATGTAACAATTGGATATTTCACTTTTGCAATCTCAGAGAATTCTATTGTAACTTCATGTGAGCTACCCCAAGACAGAGAACACATATGGTTCAAGTTGCAGGGGATTAGGACACCATATTGTAATAGGTTCTTATTAGCAATTCATTAAAATCTCGACTGGTGTAGAATCATCCTGAAGGCCCCGCTCAAAATAGAGTATAACAACCTCGCCAAGCTATTCCAAAGGTACATCACTAGGGAAGGGATGTATGCTACTGTGCACTTGTACCACATGTGTCACCTTTGGAACCTAGATCGAATTTTCCCTATGAATTTCCCCTTTTGCTTTGTTAAAAGTTTAACGAAAATGGCTGCTAGGGCACAAAATTCCTTAAAACCAACATGCACTTTACCACCAAGCCTTGATTAAGTTGCTAATTTTACAAGAATTGAGTAAACTCGATCATGATTGGGAATATTTTTTGTTGTCTTCTAAGTTTGTAACCCTGGAAACTTTACCGACCCCTCTTGAAACTCTTAAAGCTACCTCTGCTAAGACAAAATATATAGAAATATATGATGTCGATGAAGCTGATATAGTTCTTCCACCAAACCTAGTTGAAAGGTGGAAAGTAAAAATCGAGCAGAGGGAAAGTGAAAGGATAAGTCAGGGCTTGAGGATTCTATCAATAAATATTTAAAGTCTTCATCAAAGAAGAATTTAAAAATCCTTGATTCTGAACCGACTGAGGCAAATATAAAAGAAGAGGACATAGTGAATTGAAGCAACCTATTGCAAGGAAGTGCCACCACACCAGCGAATGGAGGTGAATGCAATTTCACTAATGATACAGTTTTGGTTAAAAATAAGAGAAAGAAAAATGAGCCAAAGCCTTATCCACTTCAGGGACCTCATACCAGAGCTACAAACAAATTAAGGATGAATTTCAAGGCTCAATTTGATCCTTATTGGAAGGAGAATAAGATTATTGATTTGGAGACTTCCCCAAGTGAGAATGTAAAGAAACCTAGGAAACAGAAGGCTAAAGCTGAGACACTGAAACTAGTTAAGACGAAGAATGATTCTATTTCAGGTAAAGGAAAATAAAAAAACCTATCGTGAAGAGGTTTTTGAGAAATAATCAGGGTCATCTATGGAGAAAGAAAGAAGGGTCACAGATTTTATGGTTGGTTTAGAAGATACCATCAATGCCATTTTATGTTCTCCGAAACCAAAACTTGTTACTCCCATTGTTTTTGAAGAAGTAAAAGAAAAGCCTTGCATGAAACCTATCACAAGTAAAAAACCTTATCTAAATGTTATATCATATGTGAAATTTAAAGAAGAGGACTCAATCAAACCAAAGTTGCCTTTGGAGGAATTTGCCTCCCCTGAATCTGAAAGCAAAACAAAGGATGTTAATCATAAATTAAAGAAGAAAGTGAAGAAATACAAGAGTTTAGTTAAGGGACTTCACAAGAAAATCAATTGTTATAGAAAAAGGCACACAAAGTTGGTGATAAGAGAGTTAAATTGATCATGAGGTTTACTAGGCTGTGCAGGTTTTCCCAAAAATTAAAAAAGATCAAAGATAAACTCCTTAACCAAAAGAGATATCGGAAGGAAGAATGCAAACAAGAAAGAAAGAAGACCATGGAAAGTAGTGAAAAGTTGGGTATCTTAATTGATTTGGGTATGCATATCTTAGAAGACACTATACAGAATCATAATCGACCACTAAAAATCAAATGAAGATAAGGTCAAAACATTTAAGTAGTTGTTACAAGCGCCAAGGATTTGCATCTACATGAAGCAATATCATGGAAAAATTGTTAACATTTCAAATTTAGAATTTTATTTACTAAGTTTGTATAAAGTTTGAACAAGTTGTTTTATATGTTTTATTTTAGCAAATCAAGTATGTGATAAGACATCAAAGACCTGATATGTAATTAGATAAGGTGTCCCTTTAAAATAGGATATTAGAATCATTTTTGTTAAGTCGAATCCTCTATTGATTTAAATAATAGTTTTTAGAAAAGAGGATGATATTCGAATGCACTAGAAAGTATCTAGATTATCATGATGTAATATCTATATAAAAAGTTACAACACGTAGTGGTGAAATTTGTGTGGCAGTTAAAAGGGTGCATCATGGTAGTGGTTATAGAATTCTAATCTAGAGTTGAATTTCATTTTGAGCAAATGGCAAAGGAATCAATGCATACATCGAGAGGAAGGATGTGATAATGAACATGAAGAAAATCTATCATTAAGACTTAATGGAAATGTGCATTATAAACACGATGAATGTGATTAATCGTATAATTTGAGAAGAATCCCTTGTGGATGGAAATGTTTTAATAGGTATGGCTATGAGACAACTAATTATAGTTATTTTGCTTCATATTCCCTTTGTGATGAGCCAAGAAATTTCAAAGAGGATATTAATGATTATGGGGTTTCTCACTAGAAGCAAGACATGAAGGTAGAAATGAAAGCATTGAAAAGGAACCAAACATGGACTTTGTAATAACTGCTTGAAGGAAGGAACATGGTTGGGTGCAAATGCTTATAACTTTTTTTTAAATACAAATGGTTATGTGGATCAGTATAAATATTGTTGCTACTAAATAGATACTTTAAAATAGAGGGTGACTACTGAATCGACATTCCTCGAGACCCCATTACATTTCCCATCTTGTGGTATCATAGCCCCATTAGGTGCTCATTGTCTTTTGCAACACATATAGTTTAGATGGGTCATCCTCATCATGTAATCATTGAGGTGAAACACATGTCCTCTTAAGTTTTGACATCCACATCCAAATGTTGTAAGGTTTTTCAACCCCCATATCATGAAAGATTTCATGTTGTAAAGAAGTTTTTTTTACTTATTCACTCCAACACCATTTGAACAATGGTATGAATTGTTTGGTGGAAAAATTGACCATTAAGGCATGAGATGGATGTTTAAGCAAAAGTAAATCTCACAAGTCAAAAACTGCGAAGGTAATATAACTAAAATGCGCACATGATATACACAAAATGAGTACGTGATATGTTCAAAACGAGTACGCATTATGTAGTATATAAAATATATTTTGGTCCGAAGACATAGGCTCTTGTTTCCCTCTCCTCACTATGTTTATGGACCCCAAATCCATCCATGATGCCCAAGACCTTATAATTAAACCCATATTCCAAATACAGATGTGGAAGACTCCTCAGAGACAACTCATGTTGTTTTTTATACGTGTACGGTTATGGTGCTTAATCTTGAGAAGGTTCAATCAGGCATTAAGGTTGTTACTTACCCCTGCCCATATTTATGCTTTGTCACACACTTCCATTGCACAAAAACTATCATCGTGCATGTATCCTATATTGAGGCTAAAGACCCTCAACAATGTTCCAACTTGTTGGTTCATGTACTTATTCAAGGCTCTTAATGTTTAGAAGCTCCAATAAGATCCTAAGACACTTGTTTTCGATGTTTGATGATGACTAAGGATCCATAAACTATCCATAATCTTCTGAAGTGGTATAAGGAGGTGTTCAGGGTGCTTGAGCCTTAGAAGTTAGTATTATGTATGAAGTTTGTTGTGTCCCTACCCCAACCAATGTCAAGGAATTATGGATGTTGCTTCTCTATAATGACTTTGATAAAGTCCTTGAGACCCATTTTCAGCCACCCATATCTAACTCCTAGAAAAAATAACCCCTAGTGAGTACTCATGTCATTATGTTTAGGGTTTGTTAATGGTGCTCGAACTCAAGAACGTTCAATTAGGGTGAAGGCTTGTATTTACCTTTTTTTATCATGTTTAGGCATCTACACTTGTTTCTAGTGCACACAATTTACTCACAATGCATGTATCCCACTATAAGACCTGTAAACTCAAAGTCATGTAAAGAACCCCCACAAAGTACGGATTGGTTGGTTCAAGGAGTTGTTAAGGATGTTGAGCTAAACAAGATTCAATAATATCCTTAGGTGCTCATTTTCCTTACTTAACCATGTTGAAGGCCTTGCAACCCATCCTTCATGTGAAAAATATACTAATGGAATCCATACCCAAATTTGATTCCGACTGAAAACCCCTTAAAGAGGCTTTTTATTATGGTTTATAGGTGTTGTTCATGGTGATTAAAGTCACCAAGTGATGTTTAGGGCTGAAGGCCTTGTTGGAATTTGATGGATACTAGGGTTCTCATACATGACCAACAGAAGAATCATTGTAGTTTAAATGTGTTTGTGTATCCAATCTTCCCAAAGGTAAGAAGGTATCACTTGAAGCATGGCCAAGAGCTTACAAATTTAAGGGAGATATATTAGGATTTTCACAACCCCACAAGATTACTTTACTAACATCTATTTAACTTATACTCAACAAAATACAACATTACCAAAATAACTATGAGAGTTAATCATTATAACATATTATAATAGCCACACATCACCCAATGATCTAGACATGAATATAGGAGATAACATATAACCATTCAAAATCTATAATAGAAAAATTAAAGGGAACCCCAAATACTCATTTATTAATCCAACTACAAGATTTGAAATAGATTTCCACAATATTATATGAGATAGGTACCATGCAACCATTACATCAAGAATCTGACACAAACCAGAAGCAACTAGATACTAACCATTTCTCATAGCCCCAAAGGATTTTGATACAAAATGTAGTGGTTAAGGTTGATTGTGTCAATCTAGTTACAAAAGAGTTAATGGTTGATCATGCCAATCAAATAACCACATTATCTTATGAAATATAGTGTATCTTTGGCCACTAAGTGAGGCTATGGGTTCCATTAGGAATTAACCATTATAATGTCTGGTGTTAGGTCATTGGAAGTGGTTGTGTGGGGACCTATTATTTAGGAATAAAAGGAATACCTTATGCATCCATGAAAATGAACATAATATAAACTACCACATATAATATAAACTACCAATCTTCATTCCTCAAACCTTAATCCAGATCTATCCTCTTCACAAATCCATGCAACCCCTTGCAATTTGGTTGTAATGCACTCACCCCATTCAAGATTGTCACATGCATAGGCTCAATGATAATATCAAAACCCTAATTATGATTCATGCCCCATTAACTTTGATCTTAATTTAAATACTATTGAAAATATTACTAAATTATCCCTTGTTAATTACATGTATCTTGGGTGGTTGGGAGGAATCATTGTTACCTCCCCATCCAGGATCGATTCCCACAAGTGACATGTTGATCTCTTAAAGGAGCATATTGTTGCATTGGCCTTGAGCACTTAAGAATATGGTTTACCTTCGGTACCATCCTCGAAAATGAAGGGAAGTACCTATTGTGTTTCTCTAGGATATGTATTATGAGATTTGTTTTTTACTAAATCCTCCCTTATATCCCATGATCCTTCCCTTCCCACCCTCGAACCCATTGTATCCTCGTCTAATACCCCAAAATTCAACTATTGTAAAATTGTCCTCCCTACATCTAGACTCACCTACCATAAATATGTTGAATTTTGTGCAACTTTGTTGAGATTTTGAACTTTAATTTTTTAATTTCAGAAATATTGAAACTCAAGAAGCAATAGAACATTCAATCAGACAAAACATTTAACCTTAACAAAATATATACCCTTGGAAAACACTCAAAATAATGAGGATGAAAAACCCAACAAATATTCTCAGTATAATTATGATAGATAGGAGAGAATGTCTTTTACAACAACATATTGCTTTCAGAAGATAAGAGATCATAAAACACCCTCAATGTAGATATTGAGCAATAGAGAAGAGATATAAATCGGTTGAACTTTCCAATGAGTTCATTGCAATAAATGACATGTTAAAGCACTTCTATGCAATGAATAACCAATCACTGCATGGGTAATTTAGCCTCCCATGCAAACTATTGCAAATTTATTTTCCTGTATACTTGTTGTGCACCTCAGTTTCTTCGTCATTGTGTAATGCCTTTCTTCTTTGACATTAAATCATGCTTTATTGAATTCAGAGTGAACTCGCCTCTTAATTGATGTAGGATCACTTAGTTAACACGCTAAGTTCCTAACATAAGTGTCATCATGCAATAGGAGCAACTTCAGTGTCAAAACTTGAGTGTCGTATTTTAGTTTAACTAAAGAGTCATCATGCAAATCACTTTAGTTAACTAATTCCTTTTTAATTACCACTTTAGTTAACTATTCTTAATTGAAATCATGCTAATTGATGTTACTGAAGTGATCACTAAATTCTCCTTTAATTAATTGTTTGCGTACATTAATATTTTAAGTGAAGCTTTGATTGAGGCATATATATTTATTTAACTGAATCTTTATAACTAAATATTTATTGATTCGAGTTCACTTTAATCAGCTAAAGTGTCTTCATGAACAATTTTGAATTCTCTTGTTCTCTATGCATTTATCTTTATCTCTTGTCTTTTTACTGCATGGTCAATATGTGCCAATTTTAATTATCTATCATATCAGATTATACTGAGAAGATTTATCAGATGTTGTGACCATATTATACTACCCCAAACCAAATGATCATATGCTAAAGTAATTCACTCTTGAGGTGGGCAGTCTCTAAAGGAGACTTAATAGTAATCAATGATCATGGTTAGTAATACATCACACAACATTGTATGCTTCAACATGCAAAGCATTACCTCTATACAGGAGGTCAACCCCATGGGTACCTTTGTACAAAAGGTCTACATGAGAATCTTAACTTGTCACACAAGTCCAAAACCTTGTCTAACAAGACAATACAACATCATCACTTTGATCAATCAAAGCATTCACCTCTATACGGGAGGAATAACCTTTATATGGAAGGCTTAGTTGTTCTTGAGTTCAACTGAAGAATCTACTCCAAGCACCTGAGTCCAACTAAGGCTTCCTCTAAGAGGGAGGACCTAATCCTAGCTGCACAAGATTAGTTTGGAGAATGACTCATGATGCTGTATATTTAACAAAATCTTCCTCCTAAAGGGTTTAATTTCACAATTTCTATTGATTGTAGTTCAATAGAAGAAATTGTGTCACCCACAAATTGAAACCAACATTTGGTTCTGATATTAAAATTGTTGAGAGCTAAAGCCTTAAAAAAGTTCCATAAAAAAGTTACCTACAACTGGAAATAAGGATGATCCCATTGCTATGGATTTAGCTTGTTCAAAAAATTGTCCTTTGAAAGTGAAGAAGGTGGATGTAAGGCAGATCTTTGTGAGATTTAGGGTCTTAGGATCAACCATCTTCAAAATAAGGTTGAGATATTCAAGAGCATAAACATTGGTAAATAACGACATGATATCAAAGCTTACCATGATATCTTGGTTATGTAAATGGAAATTGTAAATCTTTTGGATGAAGTCGAGATAATCTTTGATAAAATAAGGGGTATGGACAATAAAGGGTTAAAACTTTCGACCAAGAAATTTGAATAATGTGTAAGTATGGGGTCTTATGGTACTAATAATGGGTCCATATCTTTTTTATGAATATTGATTTTCCCATAGCTTTCATGAGGTGCAGGGATATGAGAAATGAGACACTTTTTTATAGAGGGGTCTAAAGAGGAAGAATTAATGGCTTTGGTAACTAAGTTGGTGATTTGGTTTATGGGGTTTCTAAAGAGAGGTTTATAAGATGAAGAAGAGAGAAGAAACAAGACTTTGTATTTGTAGTTGAAAGTGTTCATAACCACTATAGCATTACCTTTATCTGTTTTGAGAATGGACACATTAGGGTTATCAGTAAGCTAACGAAGGTCTTGAAAATCATCTGTAAAAGGGTGGGTTTAGGGAGTTATGCTTAACATATATCTGGGGACAATCTTTCCTGATCTCTTCGGCTTCATGAATGGGAAGGTGTTGAGTGATAGATTCAATGGAGAAAATAATTTCTTCTATTGAACTACAATCAAGAGAAATTGTGAAAATAAACCCTTTATGAAGAAGATTTTGTTAAATGTACAACATCATGAGTCATTCTCCAAACTAATCTTGAAGCATACTCAGAATTTAGGCATAAGTTTAAGCAGGTTGGATGGTTTCACTATTGTCATAAATTACAAGGGCACTTCACCCTTATCACTCAAAATGCTCACAAAGTTCTAATGGAAACAATGTAACAATTGGATATCTCACTTTTCCAATATTAGAGAATTTTATTGTAAGTTCCTGTGAGCTACCCCAAGAGAGAGAACATTGGTTCAAGTTGAAGTGGGTTAGCACACCAGATTGTAATAGGTTCTTATTAGCAACTCATCAAAATCTCGACTGGTGTAGAATCATCCTGGAGGCCTGGCTCAAAATAGAGTATAACAACTTGGTCAAGCCATTCCAAAGGTACATAAGTAGGGAAGGGAGGTATGCTACTATGCACCTGTACCACATGTGTTTCCTTTGGCATCTATATTGAATTTCCTCTATGAATTTCCCCTTTTAATTTCTTAAAAGTTTAACAAAAATGGTTGCTAGGGCACAAAAATCCCCAAACAACCAACATGGACTTTATAGCCAAGCCTTGATTAAGTTTCTAATAATTGAGTAAATTCAATCATGGTTGGGAACACTTTTTGTTGTCTTCTAAGTTTGTAAGCCCATAAACTTTACCGACCCCTCTTGAAACTCTTAAAGCTACCTCTGTTAAGAAAAAATCTATAGAAATATATGATGCCGATGAGGCTCATATAGTTCTTCCACTGAATCTAGTTGAAAGGTGGAAAGTAAAAATTGAATAGAGGGAAAGTGAAAGGATAAGTCAGGGCTTGAGTATTCTGTCATTAGATATTTACAGTTTTTATCAAAGAATAAATTAAAAATCCTTGATTCAGAACCGACAGAGGAAATAAAAGAAGAGGACATAGTGATAACATGTAGAATGAGATGGGCACTGAATCAACCCATTGCAAGGAAGTCCCAACACACGAGTGAATGGAGGTGAATGCAATTTTTCTAATGACATGGTTTTGGTTAAAAATAACAGAAAGCAAAGTGAGCCAAAGCCTTATCCACTTCAGGGACCTCATACCAGAGCTACAAACAAATTAAGGATGAATTTCAAGGCTCGATTTGATCGTTCTTTGAAGGAGAATAATATTATTGATTTGGAGACTTCTCCAAGTGAGAATATAAAGAAACCTAGAAAACAAAACGCTAAAGATGAGACACAAAAACCAGTTAAGATGAAGAATGATTCTATTTCAAGTAAAGGAAAAAAAAAAAAAACCTATCCTGAAGAGGTTTATGAGGATGAATCAAGGTCATCTCTAGAGAAAGAAAGAAGGGTCACAGATTTTCTGGTTGGTTTAGAAGAGACCATCAATGCCATTTTATTTTATCCAAAACCAAAACTTGTTACTCCCACTGTTTTTTAAGAAGTAGGAACAAAGCCTCACATGAAACCTATCACAAGTAAAAAAGCTTATCTAAATGTTATATTAGATGTAAAATTTAAATAAGAGGACTCAGTCACACCAACACTGACTTTGGATCAATTTTCCTCCCATGAATCTAAAGGCAAAATAAAGGATGTTAGTCATAAATTAAAGAAGAAAGTGAATAAATACAAGAGTTTAGTTAAGGGACTCGGCAAGAAAATCAATTGTTATAGAACAAGGCACACAAAGTTGGTGATAAGATAGCTAAATTGATGGTGAGGTTTACTAGGGTGTGCATGTTTTCCCAAAAATTAAAAAAAGATCAAAGATAAACTCCTCAACCAAGAGAGATATTGGAAGAAAGAATGCAAACAAGAAAGAAAGAAGACTATTAGGAAAGTAGTGAAAAGTTATGTATCTTAACTGATTTGGGCACACATATCTTACAATACACTATGCAGAATCATAATCGACCACTGAAACTAAGATGAAGATAAGGTCAAAAGCTTCAAGTAGTTGTTACAAGCACCGAGGATTTGCGTCTACATGAAGCAATATCATGGAAAAATTGTTAGCATTTCAAATTTAGACTTTTATTTACTAAGTTTGTATAAAATTTAAACACGTTTTTTATATGTTTTATTTTATCAAATCAAGTATGTGATAAGACTTCAAAAACTTGATCTATAATTAGATAAGGTGTCCCTTTAAAATATGATTTTAGAATCATTTTTGTTAAGTCGAATCCTCTGTTGATTTAAATAACAATTTTTAGCAAAGAGGATGATATTCGAATCCACGAGAAAGTATCTAGATTATCATGATGTAAAATCTATATAAAAAGGTAAAACACATAGTGGTGAAAATTTTGTGGCAGTAAAAAGGGTGCATCATGGTAGTGGTTATATAATTCTAATCTATAGTTGAATTTCATTTTGAGCAAATGGTAAAGGAATCAATGTATAATTCGAGAGGAAGGATGTGATAATGAACATGAAGAAAATCTACCATTAAGACTTAATGGAAATATGCATCATAAACATGATGAATGTGATTAATAGTAGAATTTGAGAAGAATCCCTTGTGGATGAAAGTGTGTTAATAGGTATGATTATGTGCCAACTAATTTTAGTTATTTGGCTTCATATTCCCTTTGTGATGAGCCAAGAAATTTCAAAGAGGATCTTAATGATGATGGGGTTTCTCACTAGAAGCAAGATATGAAGGGAGAAATGAAAGCCTAGAAAAGGAACCAAACATGGATTTTGTAATAATTGCTTGAAGGAAGGAACATGGTTGGGCGGAAATGCTTATATATATATATTTAAATACAAATGGTTATGTGGATCAGTATAAATATTGTTGGTAGCAAATGGATACTTTAAAATAGAGGGTGACGACTAAATTGGCGTTCCCTGAGACCCCATTACATTTCCCCTCTTGTGGTATCATAACCACATTAGGTGCTCATTTTCTGTTGAAACACGTCTAGTTTAGATGGGTCATCCTCATCATGTAATCATCGAGGTGAAACACATGTCCTCTTAAGTTTTGACACCCACATCCAAATGTTGTAAGGTTTTTCAACCCCCATATCATGAAAGATTTCAAGTTGTAAAGAAGAATTTTTTTACTTATTCGCGCCAACACCATTTGAACAATGGTATCAATTGTTGTTTGGTAGAAAAATTGACCATTAAGGCATGTGATGGATGTTTAATCAAAAGTAAATCTCACAAGTAAAAAATCATGAAAGTAATATAACTAAAATGCCCACATGATATTTTTATAATAGGAACACAATATACACAAAATGAGTACACAATATGTTCAAAACGAGTACGCATTAAGTAGGATATAAAATATATTTTGGTCCCAGTACATAGGCTCTTGTTTCCCTCTCCTCACTATGTTTATGGACCCCATATCCATCCATGATGCCCAAGACCTTATAATTGCACCCATATTCCAATACAGAATTTGAAGACTCCTTGGAGACAACTCATGTTGTTTTTTATAAGCATTGGTTATGGTGCTTAATCTTGAGAAGTTTCAATTAGGGATTAAGGTTGTTACTTACTCCTGCCCATATTTATGCCTTGTCACACACTTCCATTGCAGAAAAACTATCATGGTGCATGTATCCTATATTGAGGCTAAAGACCCCAACAATGTTCCAACTTGTTGGTTCATGTACTTATTCAAGGCTCTTGATCTTTAGAAGCTCCAATAATCTCCTAAGACACTTGTTTTCAATGTTTGATTAAGACTCTTTTGTGGTAGTATAAGGAGGTGTTCATGGTGCTTGAGCCTTAGAAGTTACTATTATGTATGAATTTTGTTGTGTCCCTACCCCAACCGATGTCAAGGGATTATGGATGTTACTTCCCTACAATGACTTTGATAAAGTCCTTAAGACCCATTTTCAAACACCCATGTCTAACTCCTAGAAAAAATAACCCCTAGTGAGTACTCATGTCATTATGTCTAGGGTTTGTTAATGGTGCTCAAACTCAAGAGCGTTCAATTAGGGTGAAGGCCTATATTTACCCCTTTAATCCTATTTAGGCATCTAGACCTATTTCTAGTGCACAAAACCTACTCACAATGCATGTATCCCACTCTAAGGCCTGTAAACTCAAAGTCCTGTAAAGAACCCCCACAAAGTACTGATTGGTTGGTTCAAGGAGTTATTAAGTATGTTGTGCTAAAGAAGATTCAATAATATCCTTAGGTGCTCATTTTCCTTACTTAACCATGTTCAAGGCCTTGCGACCCATCCTTGATGTGAAAAATATACTAATGGAATCCATACCCAAATTTGATTCTGATGGAAAACCCCTTAGAGAGGCGTTTCTTATGGTTTATAGGTGTTGTTCATGGTGATTAAGCTCACCAAGTGATGTTTAGGGCCTAAGGCCTTGTTGGAATTTGATGGAGACTAGGGTTTTCATACATGACCAATAGAAGAATCGTTGTAGTTTAAATGTGTTTATGTATCCAATTTTCCCAAAGGGAAGAAGGTCTCACTTGAAGCATGGCCAAGAGCTTACACATTTAAGGGAGATATATTAGGATTTTCACAACCTCACTAGATTACTTTACTAACATCCATTTAACTTATACTCAATAAAATACAACACTATCAAAATAACTATGAGAGTTAATCATTATAACATCTTATAATAGCCACGCATCACCCAATGATCTGAACATAAATACATGAGATAACATATAACCATTCAAAATCTATAATAGAAAAATTAAAGGGAACCCCAAATACCCATTTATTAATCCAACTATAATATTTTCAATAGAGTTCCACTTTATCATACAAGATAGGTACCATGGAACCATTACATCAACAATCGAACACAAACTAGAGGCAACTAAATACTAACCATTTCTCATAGCCCCAAAGGATTTTAATACAAAATGTAGTGGTTAAGGTTGATTGTGTCAATCTAGTTACAAAAGAGTTAATGGTTGATCATGCCAATCAACTACACACATTATCTTATTAAATATAGTGTATCTTTGGCCACTAAGTGAGGGTATGGGTTCCATTAGGAATTGACCATTATAATGTCTGGTCTTAGGTCCTTGGAAGTGGTTGGGTGGGGACCTAGGATTTAGGCATAAAAGGAATACCTTAGGCATCCATGAAAATAAACATAATATAAAATACCACACATAATATAAACTACCAATCTTCATTCCTCAACCCTTAATCTAGATCTATCCTCTTCACAAATCCATGCAACCCCTTGCAATTTGGTCATAATGCACTAACCCCATTCAAGATTGTCACATGCATAGGCTTAATGATAATATCAAAACCCTAATTATGATTCATGCCCCATTGACTTTGATCTTAATTTAAATACTATTGAAAATATTACTAAATCCTCCCTTGTTAATTACATGTAGCTTGGGTGGTTGGGAGGAATGATTGTTACCTCCCCGTCTAGGATCGATTCCCACGAGTGACATGTTGATCTCTCAAATGAGCATATTGTTGTACTGGCCTTGAGCCCATAAGAATCTGGTTTACCATGTGTACCATCCTCGAAAATGAAGGGAAGTACCTGTTGTGTTTCTATAGGATATGTATTATGATATTTTTTTTACTAAATCCTCCCCTATATCCCATGATCCTTCCTTTCTCACCCTCGAACCCATTGTATCCTCATCTAATCCCCCAAAATCAATTATTGTAAAATTGTCCTCCCTACATCTAGACTCACCTACCATAAATATGTTGAATTTTGTGCAACTCTGTTGAGATTTTGAACTTTAATTTTTTAATTGTATAAATATTGAAACTCAAGAAGCAAAAGAACATTCAATCACACAAAACATTTAAGCATAACAAAATATATACCCTTGGAAAACCCTCAAAATAATGAGGATGAAAAACCCAACAAATCTTCTCAGTATAATTATGATATATAGTAGAGAATGTCTTTTACAACAACATGTTGCTTTTAGAAGATAAGAGATCATAAAACACCCTCGGTGTAGATACTAAGCAATAGAGAAGAGATATAATTAGGATGAACTTTCCGATGAGTTAATTACAATAAATGACATGTCAAAGCGCTTCCATGCAAAGAATAACCAATCATTGCATGGGTAATTTAGCCTCCCATGCAAACTATTGCGAATTTCCTTTCTTGGATACTTGGTTTGCACCTCGGTTTCTTCATCAATGTGTAATGCCTTTCTTCTTTGACATTAAATCATGCTTGATTGAATTCAGAGTGAAATCATCTCTTAGTCGATGTAGGATCACTTAGTTAACAAGCTAAGTTGCCAACTTAAGTGTCATCATGCAATAAGAGCAACTTTAGAGTCAAAACTTGAGTGTCGTCTTTTAGTTTAACTAAAGAGTCATCATGAAAATCGCTTTAGTTAACTAATTCCGTTTTAATTAACACTTTAGTTAACTATTCTTTATTGAAA
Source organism: Pseudotsuga menziesii (assembly GCA_001517045.1). NCBI lineage: Eukaryota > Viridiplantae > Streptophyta > Pinopsida > Pinales > Pinaceae > Pseudotsuga > Pseudotsuga menziesii. Next base: position 349,617 of record LPNX010102248.1, on the reverse strand, counting down.
TCATGCTGATTGATTTTACTGAAGTGATCACTAAATTCTCCTTTAATTAATTGATTGCATACATTAATATATTAAGTGAATCTTTGATTGAGGCATATATAGTTATTTAGTTGAAGCTTTATAACTAAATATTTATTGATTTGAGTTCACTTCAATGAGTTGAAGTGTCTTCGTGAGCAATTTTGAATTCTCTTGTTCTCTATGCATTTATCTTTATCTCTTTTTTTAACTGCATGGTTAATATGTGCCAATTTTAATTATCTATCACATCAGATTATACTGAGATGATTTATCAGATGTTGTGATCATATCATGTTACCCCAAACCAAATGATCATATGCTAAAGTAATTCACTCTTGAGGTGGGCAGTCTCTAAAGGAGACTTAATAACAATCAATGATCATGGTTAGTAATACATCACACAACATTATATGCCTCAACATGCAAAGCATTACCTCTATACGGGAGGTCCACCCCATGGGTACCTTTTTACATAAGGTCTACATGAGAATCTTAACTTGTCACACAAGTCCAAAACCTTGTCTAACAATACTTTACAACATCATCACTTTGATCAATCAAAGCATTCACCTCTATATGGGAGGAATAACCTTTATATGGAAGGCTTAGTCGTTCTTGAGTCCATTTGAAGAATCTACTCGAAGTACCTGAGTCTAACTCAGGCTTCCTCTATAAGTGAGGACCTAATCCTGGCTGTATAAGATTAGTTTGGAGAATGACTCATGATGCTGTACATTTAACAAAATATTATTCATAAAGGGTTTAATTTCAAAATTTCTCTTGATTGTAGTTCAATAGAAGAAATTATTTTCTCCATTGAATCTATCACTTAACACCTTCCCCTTCATGAAGCTGAAGAGATCATGAAAATTGCGCCCGGGTATTTGTTAAGCAAAACTCCCTAAGCCCACCCTTTTAGAGATGATTTTCAAGACCTTTGTTAGCTTAATGATAACCCTAATGTGACCATTCTCAAAGTAGATAAAGGTAATGCTACAGTGGTTATGAACACTTTTGACTACAAAGCCAAAGTCCTTTTTATTCTCTCTTCTTCATCTTATAAACCTCTATTTAGAAACCCCGTAAACCAAATCACCAACTTCGTTACCAAAGCCATTAAATTTTCCTATTTAGACCCCTCTATTAAAGAGTGTCTCATTTCTCATATCCCTACACCTCATGAAATCTATGGGAAACCCAATATTGATAAAAAAGCTAACCCTCTTGGACCCATTATTAGTACCATAAGAACCCCTACTTACACTTTATCCAAATTTCTTGGTCAAAAGTTTTAACCCTTTATTGTCCATACCCCTTATTTTATCAAAGATTCTCTCGACTTCATCCAAAAGATTTACAATTTCCATTTACATAACCAAGACATCGTGGTAAGTTTTGATATCATGTCATTATTTACCAACGTTTATGCTCTTGAAGATCTCAACCAAATTTTGAAGATGGTTGATCCTAAGTCGTGAAATATCACTAAGATCTGCCTTACATCCACCTTCTTCACTTTCAAAGGACAATTTTATGAACAAGCTAAATGCATAGCAATGGGATCATCCTTATTTCCAGTTGTAGGCAACATTTTTATGGAACTTTTTAAGGCGTTAACTCTCAACAATTTTAATATTGAGCCCAAATGTTGGTTTCANTATATATATATATATATATATAATGATTTTTAAGCTCCCGGGAACTCGAGGGTTTCAACAATGGCTAGGGTTTAGGAAGGCTTGCAGGCATGGCCTGCTATGATTCTCTGATGGTTGACAGGTGACTTGGTGCGGTGGTTGATGGTGTCAGTCGTACAAGGGCTTGACTCAGTTTTGACTATGGTCTGTTTGTTAGGTTTTTTTGGAGCTTTTCTTCTAGAGGTAAACCTTCACTCTTACCCTGGTAATTTCCATTTTTTTACTGTTTTCACTATGATCGAGGAGGAGCTAGTTGATTATTCCAAGGAGCACCTAGAAGAAGGGGTTTTCTGGCATGTGAGAGGTGGTGGGGTGTTAGAAGGGGTGTCTTCCATTCAGTAGTCATGGACGGAGGGATTCTCTGCTGCTAAACCCCTTCTGACAGATTGTGAAGGGTTTTCTCCGTCGAATTTTCTGTTGTCCTCGTCGCGGCCATTACTGTTGCCGGACGTTAACATTTTTTTGGGCGGTGATCATCTTTCTGGTGGGTCGACGAGGGTTTCTGGGGTGATTGACGGTTATCGAGAAGCTTTTACTGTGGTGGAAGGAAACACCTTGACTCTGGTTGTAGAGGGGTCGAGGGGGGTTTCTACTATGAACAGTCTTCAGAACGATGGGTTTTTAAGAAAGGAGGCTTGCCCAGGGTTTTTGGGTCGATCGCTCGGTGCCCAAGAACATAGAGGATGTACCATCCCTTTGGGTAGGGGTTTTATTCAGTCTGATACCAGTGGTGAGGAAGGAGGGAGATATGTTAAGGTGACGACTCGGAAAAGAAAGAAAAAATGGCTTAAAATCAAGCTGGACGTAAACTACGCGATAGGAGAAGACGCTTACTGGGATAGGATGGAGCGGATGGACAAACTCACGTTGGTTGGCCATTTCTTGGGTAAGATTGTTTCTGTTCGAATTGTAAACAAATGGGCAAAGGATTGTTGGGAGGAAGCAATAGGGGAGGATCCAAAAGTGGAAGGGTTATCCAGAGGATGGTATGCTTTCAACTTTTTGACTGAGTGTCATTTAATTGGGGTTTTAAATAGGGACTGGTTTTTCGAACAAGCATCGGTTTTATTGAAGCGATGGCACCCCATGTTCGACGCTAGCAGGGAAAGGGTGGATTTAGTGCTAATATGGGTTCGTCTACCTGGAATTCCACTCCCTTTTTGGTTTGAGGAACACTTTATTCATATTGAGAACCTGTTAGGTTCTTTCTTGGAAGAGGACACTTCCTTCAAGCAGATGAAGGTGAAAAGGGTGGCTCACATACTCGTTAATATTTATATCAGGAATGGACTCCCTGGGGCTATTCGGCTGTCATGGAAAGAGCACTCTTATCGTCAAATTCTGGACTATGAAAATGTCCCATTTAGGTGTAGAAGATGCCATGAGTATGGACATCCGGCTACGGAGTGTCCTCTTGTTGCTCGTGGTTTTGGTAGTGGTCGGAAGAATGGGGGGAGTTCCAGTTCGGGAGGTGAGGATGTTTGCTCAGAACTTCCAACAATCCCACCTTCACCTTTGGAACCATCGGCTGTGAACGTGGACGCTAGTGAGTAGGAGTTGGTGCCAGCTGCTGGTCTTCAAATGGTGGAGGTTGGTCGTCAAGTGGGAGATCCATTTCTGATTGGGGCAGCTAATCCCGGTATCACTTCTTTTACTCTTCCTCGGTCGTTTAATTTATTTACGACTCATTTGAATGTTTCAGAATTGGATTGGGTGGAAGGGCTCAAAAATTTGTCTCTATCTCTACAACCTAATGCGCTACCATCCCCCATATCTGTTGCTTTTGTTGAGAAACCCCCTTCAGGGACGGTGTTGGAACCGTCTTTATCTGAGTCCTTGCCTATTTCTACTGAATCCTCAGACTCAGGTTATTTCCTGTGGTCATACTCCAAACGCAATCATGGGGTTTTGGGGAAAGACTTGGTCGGGACCTCTGGAGGGAGAGGCTGAAAAACACATTTAGCCAAAGCTCAGTCCAGAGCTAGAATGGATTTACTGGAGGGTAAACATATCTCTATTGAAAGGGAACTTAGAGCGGTGCATGCCCAAAAGAAGGGTAGAAGATGAAGATCATGTCTCTTAACTGTCGAGGTCTTGTTGGTCCCCAAAAAAGATCAGCGTTGTGAAGGGTGGTGGATCTTGATCGCCCTGATATCTTGCTACTTCAAGAAACGATGGGAGTTGGTGTGGATATTAAAGTTAGGTTAGAAAGTTGGTTTGGTGGTTGGATTTTTGAAACTTCAGATGCTAAGGGACATTCTGGTGGTTTGGCAATTGGATGGAATGCCAAGATTGTCTCTGCTCTAAATGTCTGGGGTATGGACTCTGTATTGGGCATGTCTTTTAGAGCCCTGGAGATGGTTGGAACTTTTGATGTTGCCAATATTTATGGTCCTTATTTAAATAGGATCCCTTTTTGGGAAAAGATTTTTTACTGCTCCCTCTTGAGGGGAGAGTATCTCATTATTGGGGGAGACCTGAATTTCTCTCTGGGACAAGCTAAGGTTTGGGGGCCACATGCTTGTGTTGATGTTTTGACTGATTTTTTCACCCGTAAGTTGGTGGAAAAAAACTAGCTGGATACAGAACCCTGCAAGATTATGCCTACTTGGAGGAATAACAGGTGTGGGGAAGGGAGTATTACAAAAATTCTGGATAGGTTTCTGGTGTCGGAAAAATGGTGGATAATCATCATTTCATCAGGCAATGGGTGGGGAAAGGTGGTCACTCTTACCATTTCCCTATCTTCTTGGAATTTAAGAATGGACCTGTGAAACCTCCGAGCCCCCCTGAAATTCAATAAGACTTGGCTTAATGATGAGGGGTTTGTGAACTTGATTTCCAATAGATGAATTCCTTATGATCCGGGGAATCGGTTATCTGTGGCTTTCCAGTTTGCAGAAAATATCAAGCATTTGAAGGATGTTATCAAAGCTTGGGCGGTGGACAAGAGATTGAGGGTGGATAAAGACTTGCACCAGATTGAATTTGAACTTTCCAGAATATACAATATGGATGGTGGTGGGATGAGGAACCGGGTGGAAAAGGATGTTTTGGTTAGATTGGAAGGCAATAGGATCTCTCTTCTATTGGAGAAGGAGGAAACTTGGCGATTGAAGAGCAGAGCTATCTGGCTGGAATGTGGGGATGACAATACAAAATTCTTTCATGCCTATGCTAGAGGTAGGAAGGTAGCCAATACTGTTTGGAACCTTAAAGATGATCAAGGTTCTTCCCATGACACCTTTGAGGGTATCGCTGCTTTGGGGGTTGAACATTTCAAAAAGCACTATAAAGCTCCAGTGCAGGCTACGCTTACAGAAGTGATTCGTATTGCACATGTTTTTCCTGGGTTTGTGGGTGAAGATGAAAATATGGCCCTTATGGAGGAAGTTACTCAAGATGAACTTTTGGCAGTACTGAAGAGCTTCCAAAAGGACAAAAGCCCTGATGATAGAATCCTTCCTCGAACTCTTTGAGATTTTGGGAAATAATCTTCTCAAGGTGGTGGAAGACACCAGAACATCTGGGAGGATCCCGACTAGTTTCAACTCCACTTTTATCGCGTTGATCCATAAGGTGGACAATCCGGTCTCATTGCACAATTTCAGGCCCATCTCACTATGCAATTGCATCTATAAGGTGGTCTCTAAGGTGATTGCTCAGAGATTGAAAAGGGTCCTATATGATCACATAACTAAAGAACAGCTTGGGTTTTTGGAGGGGCAACAAATTCATGAGGCCATTGGTGCTGCTCAGGAGGGTCTCCATAGCATGAAAACAAGGGGGCTATTCTGAAAATTGATCTGGCAAAAGCATATGATAAGGTAAGTTGGATGTATATTAGACTTCTACTAACTCATTTAGGTTTCCATATTGACTTCATAAGCTGGATTATGAGCTGCATTACCACTGTGTCTTTTTCTATTTTGATCAATGGAGCTGCATCTCCCTTCTTTCATGCGGAGATAGGATTGCACCAGGGGTGCCCTTTACCCCCCTTACTCTTCCTATTGGTGGCTGAAGGGCTTAGCAGGTCCATTAAGTAGGCTACTAGAATTGGCTCTTTCAGGGGTATTTGAATAACTCAGGAATTTCAGCTGACTCATTTGTTGTTCGTTGATGATGTTCTCATTTTCTATTCTAGGTCGATCAAAGAACTAAACACACTTTCAGAAATCCCGAAGGTGTTTACAAAAGCTACTGGAATGGAAATAAATGTTGAGAAGTTGACTGTGACCACTCATTTGTTGAGTGCAAGGGAATAGATGGCGGTTTTAGATTTTTTTTTCCTTTAAATCCTGGTAATCTGGAGGGAGGGATAAAGTATTTGGGTTTCTTTTTGAAACCTAATGACTATCGAAAACATGAATGGAAATGGTTGATTGAAAAGTTGGAAAAACGTTTGAGAATTTGGAGTCATAAATGGTTATCTCGAGCTGGAAGATTGGTGCTTGTTAAAGTTGTGCTAGAGACCATTCCGGTATATTGGATGTATTTGGCTTGGATCCCAAAAGGCATTCTGGAAGTGACTTGTAGGATTTGTTTTCACTTTCTCTAGAGTGGAAAAAAGGAGACCCAGGTCACGCCTTGGGTTAGGTGGGAGAAGATTGCGATTCCGAAAGGGCTGGGTGGATGGGGACTTAAAAACATTTTATTTTTCTCAAGAGCACTGGTCACTAAGGGGGGATGGCGACTGTTAAAGACGCAGAGCCTTTGGGCCCATATTATGATTCAGAAGTATATTGGCCATGGATCGGTGGAGGAATGGATTCAGAATCTTGTTAAAACTCACTCAGGGGGTTCGATTATCTGGAAAGTTGTTGTAAAATATTTTGGGATCATTGAGGCAAAATTGGCTTGGCAAGTTGGAAACGGTAGGAAGCTCAGAGTCGGAGAGGACCCGTGGATAGGGTGCAATCATGAATTTTTTCTTCAAGATGAGATGGTGAGGGCCCTGAGACTTCGGGGTATTGTCTTTCTTTTTCAACTTTCGGCCCCAACTCAAGGTTTTCGTTGGGAACAGACCTGGATTAATGTTCTGGGACTTCCTGACAAAGAATGTAGGGACCTGGAAGGGTATATCGAGGCTCTTGAACATGCACAAATCAAGCTTCGGGATCAGGCAGATGTTATTATGTGGTGTGGAGACCCAACTGGAAAATACTAACCTAAGGCAAGATATCTTGTCCTTAGTGATGACGGTGTGTAGGGGGCTGAGGTTTGGTGGTGGAAATATCTATGGAAGATCAAGTGTCCGCCAAAATGCAGATTATTCATGTGGTGTGTACTTGAGAATAAGGCTCCTTGCTGGGATAATCTACAAAAACGATGTTTCCAAGGTACTGGTTGGTGCTCGCTGTGCAAAAACTTAGGGGAATCGGTGGCTCATCTTTTTCTGCAATGCAACTACATTAGAGAGGTGTAGAAGGAATGTTCCAAGATCTTTGGTATGCATTTGTCTTGGGAGGGACTTAACGTAGTGCAGGCCTGGGGAATTTGGAGAAGGAATAACTCTTTGGAGAAAATGAAACCCCTCCCTTTACTGGTCATTTGAGGAGTGTGGCTTGCTCACAACAATGTGATTTTTGTTGACAAGAGCTGTACCCCAACAAACATTGCCACATTTGCTGGTGGAATTCAAACGACTTTCCCACAACACATCAGAGCGGATCTGCAAAGGACTGTTTTAGAAGCTAAAATTGATAAATCGGCTCCCTGGGGTTTCTTTGACGAAGCCTCACAAGAGAATAGATGTGGGGGGGTGCTATTCTTCATCTCAGGGAGGGACATTTCTTCATTTTGACAATGGGGCTTGGTGTTGGCAGTAACAACTATGCTGAGATGCTCAACTTAAAACTTCTCCTCATCTTTGCAGCAGACAAAGGGTGTCGAGCACTCAATGTTTTTGGCGATTCTATGAATGTGATTAACTAGACTATGGGGACTCAAATGTGCATAAATTTGCTTCTTACAAACATGTTAGCTACTATTTCAGACATCATTCGTTCTTTTGACTCTTTTTCATGCCGACATGTCTATAGAGAGGTTAACACGGAGGCGGACAAGGCCTCGAAGGAAGGTCTTCTTTTGACTCTAGGTCAATGGAAGGTTTTGGAACAGGTTGATCGGGATGCTCATGAATTTTATCACAGGCCTTTCATTGAAAGGGCTGCTCAGTGATGTTCATGTTTTTTTTGTTAGTCACATTGTATATATGCTTATATTAATGTGGGTTGGAACTTACTATGGTCATGAAATCAGTATAGTCTTGACTTGTCTGGTTATATTTTTTATGCATATATTTTGATACTCTCTCAGTTTGTGGATAGAACTTGATATATCAGGTTTTGATATATGTGGGCAGCAGGGATGATTATTGTTCCTTATTTTTGAGATCTTTGTTTTTGGACCTATATGTTACTTATCGAATACACAGGTGGTGTATCTACAAAATGTAATTTTGTTCTCGAAAGATGTAATGAAATTATCCTTTTTTTCCAAGGAAAAAAAAACATATCACCCCACATTCAATTCACCATGGAAACCCAAAATGACAACTCTCTCCTATTCTTGGATGTGTTTGTCACTCGTCTCCTTAATGGATCCCTTGCACATTGTGTTTATAAAAAAAAATACTCACATGAGTCACACAAACATATATCTCCATGCCTAAACCACCACCACCCTACACAAAAATCTATTGTTTTAAAAATCCTTGTTGCTAGAGCCATTCATATATCAACCCCCACCTTATTGACAAAGAAATTGTCCTCTTTACTAAAACACCCCTTTCCAATGGTTATTCCATTTCCCAAATCAATAGAGCCTTTCGATTCACCCTCCACTTGAAACCCAAAAACCCATCTTCCTAAAGCCCTATAAAACCCTCAAACAAATTTTTAGAAGCATTAAGGTTAAAACAAACCCCATGCTTGGGCCACGAGTTTACCAAATCCCTTGTTCTCGTGGCAAATCCTACATGGGACAAACCAACATATAGTTCCAAACTCATCTAAAAGAACAAACTGTTGACACAATTCACAATTGCCTCTTTGAGTCAACTATTGCGAAAGACCCCTAAATTCTAAGCACCTCATTTGCTTTAGGAAAACTAAAATTATTGCATCCAAGCCCCACTACTAATTTTGAATCATTAAAGATGTTGTCGAGATAAAAAGAAATCCTCACAACTTTAATCGTAAGGATGACTATATACTACTCAACCATCCTTGGAAACCATTGATCCACCATTTGTGTCAATAGATTATCTCTCTATTCCCTTTTGATCTTCTTTCATTCTTATAGTCTTTCTCCTCTCTTTCTACTTTGTTATATTTTTATAATGATCCCTTTATTATTGATTTGTTTGTCTCTTGGCCTTCTAATTTAGTGATGTTTGTTTTGTTCAATGGTTTTCTTGATTTTACCTCTCTTTATTTTAGTATTTTTTTTCTTTCTCATCTCAATCCTATATAACATAATCCCTTCACCTCATATTTATTCAATTTTAAGGCTCACTCTTTTCCATCTTAGCATGCCCCCCATAACTAGGTACAAAATCTACTTCATATGATAATTATCATCCTTTAAGACCTAATTTTTTAAAATCATATTTATTCAATTTTAAAGTTCACTTTTTCCAAATTCAAATCATATAATATTTAAACTATTTTTTATTGACCTTCTTAATCAATAATTAACATCATTATTTATCATTATTTAAAATCTTATTAATTAATTTATTAATTCTATTCTTCATTTCAAATTACCTATTTAAAATTTACACTATTTGCATGGCTACCTCCCCGCCATATTTACATTTTTCAAAACAAATCATAATTACATCCCTCATCATAACATTATAATTAATTCTTTACAAAAGAAATTACACTTAAAAAAGCTAAAATCTAACGGATATATTTTTATTTTGAGGGTATGGCACCCTTGGCTTCTTTCGCACGCCTCACACTTTCAAAGAAATAATTGAAAACTTATTTTTTAAAATCCTAAAACCTATTGCCACGTAATGTCCGTACCAAAATCGATTAAAAAAACACTAAAACTGAACCACCACTGCGATAAAAATAGACCAAATTCAATTTGCATGGTTGGCGGAACAGGATTTATAGAACGTCATAAGGCTAAGCTTACCACCGGATCTCCGCAATCTCGCATTTAAATCCTGTCCTTCCCTCCATTGGTTGAGCTGAATTCAACTCTAGTCTTTCTGGAGCCAAACTCGATCACTGCACATTAAACTAGAGTCTCCCAGCTCCATTTGGCCATCCTCAGGCATAAAATCAGTTGGGTATTCATAAAACTCATTTGGGTATTCGAATATTCGATTTGGGGATTCGAAATTTTATTGGGTATTATTTGATTATGGATGAGATCGAGTTCTCTGATCCTTTCTCGCTGAGAAAGAGGCTCTGCCTGCAGTCATCCCAGGAGGACGAAGAAGCGGAAGAACAAGAGGTAATGTCGCTGCTTGAAGCCGAACCACTCACAGAGGCGGGCAATGAAGAAGCAGCTGCCATTGCCACAGATGATACAAACACTGGAGTCCTCAGTCAGGATATTTTTAGGTCTGTACGCATTATATTTTGCGGCAGCTCAATAGAATTCTAATGAGATTTTAATGGTTGATTTGAATTTATTCTGTAAGAACAAATGGGAAACTTTAGGATGAATCAGGCTTGACTTTTACTATGAATCCTTCTGTGCATTATGCTGTTTTATAATTTTTCCCCTTTCGAAAGCCCTTGTTTTTGAAAAAAATCGACAGGGATAGAAGTATTTGCATGCATCCATGTGTAAATGCATTTAGTGTTTTAAAGAATTTCTTGGGCACTGGATAAAGTTATGCCGTATACCCACCCAGACCTCCCAAATCAGGTCAGTACTGTGGGTGCTTAATGAGCATGTGTAAATGCCTTTAGTGTTTTAAAGAATTTCTTGGGCACTGGATAAAGTTATGCCGTATACCCGCCCAGACCTCCCAAATCAGGTCAGTACTGTGGGTGCTTAATGAGGGTGGAGTTATGTCTGATTCCCGAGCTTCACAAGTTCAAAATCTTAGCATATTCTTTAAGAGTTCTACAGACATGGGTACTGAAGAGATGTACTTAAAGGCTATTAGTATCTGAACAACATGTAAGGCCATAATCCTAACCTTGTAGCAATACAGCTTTTCCCATGAATGGGGAAAGAATACAAGATGCCCTTGTTTTGTTCTTCCTTTAATAGGAAACAGTTATATTTCTGTCATTACACTGAGAGAAGCGAGGTACATTCTATGGCTTGGGTAGAAGAGACGCGTTAAGTGTATAATGTGCATTAACTTACAAGAAAAATAAATTAGAAAAAGATGCCCTAAAAAAATTATAGCACGTAGATATTTTCAACCAAGTCTTTTTGATCCCTCTTGGTGCTTAATAAATCCAGAATTAAGATGGATCGATGCTAGTTTAAGAAATTAAAGTTATACAATACTCATCCTTGATGACTTGGTTATAGGGTGAACCTATTTCACCAGTGGACTGAGGCTCATTATTTCTACAGTGTTATGCAAGATTGGTTGTTAAATTTACTGAAAAGCTGTATTCTGTATGCAGAATGTGGCCTCGATGAGGTTTGAGATGTTGCCAATCATGTAGACAAGCAGACTAACCTGAGTAACCTGTCTGTAAAATACATTCTGTGAGTTCTGAGTTGTGAATCTTGTGTGCAAGTGGAACTGGAGCTACTCATTTTGCTACCTGTAGCTCCTCATATTGTCGGGTCAAATCCTTTTATGTGATGAAATATCTGCTTGCACCATCTAGACTTACAATTTTTGGTTAATAAGGTATACTAGTATTACTCAAGCCTTTTTTTTGGATAAGAAGCCTCAGTCTTATATGCAATTCCCAACTCCAGATTATATGCAACTTGGCTTACAATTTTTGGTAAATAACCTGTAGTAATAAATCTCAAGCCTTTTCAATTGAACAAGTGGTCTCAGTCTAAGTTTTCCTCCTTAAAATTCGGACTTTAGCTTATATGGTAGTGGTACAAGGCTTACGATTTCTGGTTAATAATGTACACTCGTAAATCTCAGGCCCTTTTCATTGCTTAAGTGGCCTCAGTCTTAGTATGGTCCCTCTAAAATTTGAACTCTAGCTTACATGGGACAAATGCGAATCTTTGTTTGTTGTGTTGGATGCGTACCCCTTGTTCATAATCACATATAGCTTCTTTGGCTAAAATTCATTACCATGTAGCTTTATGCATTAAAAGAATTGGTAGTCCATTGTTCAACTACAATGATATGGTGGTAACTTGGTAAGTTCTCTAGAGTATTCTGTGTGTTGTTATTGTTTCGGGATTTCATTTTTACCTCTTCCAACTTGTAAGGACCTTTTTAATGTACTGATGTTCACAAATGATGTGAGATTTGGATGTTGGCAGTAGTAAGTGATACATTGTTCTTTCTTTTCTAGAGGGGATTTGGATATCGGTACTAGGTAGCTAATCAAATATTGTGGTAGTTATCATGAATTGTCTAACTATATTTTTCTTGTGGTTTAGTTCACAAGACTATTGCACACCATTACAACCACAGGATTCGAACGATTTGAATAGCTGCATGGTAAGAGACTCTGGACATTTATAGCAAGTTTTCTTAGTGGTTGTCTTGTCAGATCATTTTATATGCACATTTTGCATCTATGAATTTGTAATTTGTTTTGGTATGTCATGCAGGATAGGTTTCCATGTCCACAATCTCCTGTGAAGAATACTATTCAGAGAAAGAGATGTAGACCAGGTTGGGTTATCTTAATACCCATGAAGTATTATCTACTCATTTTCCTTTGGCTTAAGAGTTTTGATCAAATGCACAGCATAATATCAAATTGCTTGGCAAATATCATGCAAACTAAACCTTAATATTTAAATAATTCAAGTTTTGTAATTCTTATGGGTAAGTAAAGATATCATGTTTTTTAATGATAAGTAAAGATATATTCTCTTTTAACAGAATATTTACAGGAACACAGATATATTTATCAGTGAGTTTTTCTCCATTTCATATTGTATTTTGGGATCCGTTTATTAGTCTTTTTCCCCTTCCATAATTGCAAAAATATGAAGTTTAACATAGGTCGTAATCTGGTAGTCTCTTAAAAAATAATTTCTTTGAAGTTTTGGCCTGGATTAATAGATATAACAAAAAGTATTTGATGATCTATTTTGCTTATCTGCATGATGCTGGTTGCATTCCCGGGCTTCTTGATGTCCATCATCTATAAAATCCTTATTGACTATAGTTGTATGAGAACTTGTTCCCATTGCTCGGGGACCCGTTCCTTAAATTCCCATGTCCTAGGAAACTTTAGAATAAGGAATGAACCCTGTTTGCAGGGAACATTCCTTGTTAAAGTCCTGCCTAAAAGGTGTTTTTTTTGGGAACTCTGTTACCCCATGGCCTAATGGCCAAAACAAGCTCCAAAAGAGGCTTTTATCATGCATGTTTTGGTGCCAACTCAGCCAACAGTGGGCCCTCATAGATCTAGCTTGCTTAATAAACACAAAACCAATAAGAACATTAAAACGAAAGGAAAAATCCTTAACCTATGCCAAACCCCTCTGCCCCTTTTTTTCCCCTTCATTCTATATGTTTTGGAGGCAAAAAGAGAGTTGTAGATGTTTGCTGAGCACACAAGAACTGACAAGTGATATGCTTTCATTATTTGGTCTATGGAGCATCCATAGCAGCCATTATCAAGCTTTGGAGACTCTTGTGTTGGAGATTGTAGTGGAGATTGAAGTGGACAACAAGTTTATTGGAGAATATCTTCATACCGATGGTACTATTTTCATGTATCATGTAAGTTGTTATTTTGCAGTTATTTTCATTTTCCTTTACAAGATGGTGTTTAGTAGGGATGGCCATGCAATCCTCAGAGCTGTCGTTTCAAGGGTAACTGCAATAGGGCAGTTCATCGTTTAGGCATACCTTGAGAGAGAAAGTTGTAATACCCTAAGAAAGAAAATCATAATACCTTGAAAAACCCATTGTATTGCATGGAGCTCTAGCCAAAAAAAGATTTCTCCCTTTTGACCTACAATTTATGCTTATCCAGTAGTTCTAGCACCAAATGAACATGTTGCAAGTGCTCAACTTATGTGTGGCTAAAAATAAGAATATAATCTAGATATATGACTGCAAAATGTCCTAGGTGTGGCTATAAGATATCATTATTAGGTTTCACTGGGAAAATGATGCATAAGGATAGACATTTATGTAAGCTGACTTGATGGACAATGTCATTCCCAAAGATAAGAGGGGGAAGACAACAGATTAAGTTCATAGATCTTACCATCTTTGAAGGGCTGATAAGTATTGTGCCTAGCATCATACAGAGGGGGAAGACAACATATTAAGTTCATAGAGCTTACCATCTTTGAAGGGCTGATAAGTATTGTGCTTAGCATCATACATTGCTTGGTGTTGACGCTGGTAGGGGAGACATCACAATGGATAGTGTTGTGGAAAGCACTAATGGCAAAGGTAACAATGCATCATTGATCAACCAACAAGCAAGAGACATATTTCTAGACCCCTCCCTGGATGATAAGGGGCGAGGTGGGGTAGTTGGTAGCTGTAGTTGTTTAACAAACTAATGGGATACAAGGTTTTTTTTGCTCCATTATCAAGAATGAGGGTAGCCAGATGATCTTTGATTGGACAATTATGCAAAAAGAGGTCACTAGCGGGATGGGATGGATCCCTAGCCATAAGTAGTGTGGTATTTCCAGTGAAATGACCTCTATTGTTGTATGCTATTCAATAGAGGTAAGGGAGTCTATAGAAGGCTAGGTTGCTCATAGGTTTAGAGGGTTTTGGTAACACTTTGGCATTAGAGAGATCTACACTTGGTAGTAGAATGTTCTGCATCTTGTGATAGGAACACCAATGACCAAGATGAGAGGGAGTGGATGATGCACTAAGAGGTAAAGTTGAGGATGGAGCAGGGCGGGGTTGATGTAGGATGCAGTTGAGGGCTATGAGCTTGCAGGGAATGAGGACATTTATCAAATTTTCTTTGAAGATTTAGGGCATTAAGGAATGCTTGGTCAAGAGTTTTATTCTCAAATAAAGCCATCTCATTTCTAAATGGGTTATGCAAGGCTAGACAAAATTCATCCCAGGTGAAAATATGAATAAAAGTGGAGCTCAACATGGAGCTAGAGGTTTAGTGTGAAATTCATCCCTACCTGTCATGTGTTGAGTTCAACATGGAGTCTTGGAGGTTCAGTGTGGGACTGCCACTACGCCAGGGCTATACCATCCAACTCATACTCAACGATTTGCAGTATGTGTTCATTAGACATATTTGGACAAGTTTTAAAATAGGCGTGCATGCTACAAATCCAAGCATCCAATACTTTTCCTTGCACCAAGCCATTATACTTGAGTAGAGTAATGTTGGTCTCTAGCGGGAGCGTTGAAGTATAACCATCATACTTGGGTAAAGTAATCCAGGTGTCTAGCTGGAGTGTTAAAGTAGATGCCCTAAATTGTTTGTGTAGGGCTATGGTGAGTGCAAGTGCTAGATCTTGAATTGAGTAGAATTGACATCTCCGAAGGTAGGCTATTTCCATGGGGTAAGAGGGTGGACCTCTAGAATGCCAAAACAAGAAAATTGTTGTGTTATCCAGGTGGGCATTGAGCCAAAGGAACTTGCCAATAAGTGATATTGTTAGGAAGTGGATCCATGAAAGGGTTACAAAAGGGAGTGAACTGCTCTAATACCAAATGATGTAAGTTACAGTTTGTTGAAAGAGATGATGCAGAGAACAAAAAAGAGAATGAAGAGAGAACCCAAAACTTAATTCATTTTAATTACGCTGGCAAAAATCTTATAGAGGTTTACAACTTTACAATGACAAAGTCAACAATAATTAGCACATTGTTGGGAGCACAGTTTCTCATGGATTATTTAAATATATTATTTAAGGAACTTAGGGATCTGTACTCTTTGAGAAGCTGGAGAGGCATGATGTTATGGAGCAGCATACTCCTTGGGATGGCTGTCTTCAGGGTACATCAAAGGCCTTATTGGAATGCAAAATGGGAGTAGTCTAACTAGTCGACAATTTTGCCCGGAATTTTTCTTCTTCGACGATCGTCGGTTAGACCACTCTTTTTTTTGACACGGTCCAGTTTACTTGACATCGTCTAGTTTACTCCAACGGCCATATTCTCTGACAACACCAAGGACGTTAGCATTAACACCTCTCAAACATCACTGTTTCCAAAAAAAATCGCAAGTCTCAATTTTGAAATTTGAAATTTCAAATGCTCACTCTATCTCGCCTTCGAAGGTTATAGAATCACAGCCATTACAATAACAAAAAAATAGTAGCGGATGAAACCATGGCGATTCAATCTCAAGGTGTCCAGGTAGCTGATGAAGCCAAGGTTTTAGATTTTCGTTGTCAATTGGCAGGAAGTTATTGACTTTTGACCCCAGCTCACCTTTTCCAGTGGGAAACAAACCAATGCAGCAGTCTAGTTCTTACGTTACAGAGGCCTCTGTCGATCGGCATCTGGTATTAATTCTGATGGCTTTGCTAAGTTTTCTCATCTTCGCCATCAATGTCAACTCTTTTCTCAGATACCTGGTGTGGTGTAGGAGGCAGATGGTGATCAATTATTCCGATGGGGTGGGCAACAGTGGATTGCAAAAGGTGGCCATGAAAGCACTGCCGATCATTGTTTACACCGCTGCCTCACAGCGCGTGACCACAGATTGTCCAATCTGTTTGGGCGAATTTGTGGAAGGAGAAAAGGTGGGAGTATTGCCCAAGTGCAATCATACTTTCCATTTGGATTGTATCAATAAATGGTTCGTCTTGCATTCTTCCTTCCCTTCCTTCCCTATGTGTAGGGATTTAGAATTCTTTGAATCCAAGAGGCGTTGTGATTGCTGAAGCCACCGAATCAAATAATGGCGTGCATATAGTCATAATAGCATTATAAGCTCAATGAGAACTTGGTTTTATGCCCAGTCCCTGTCCCGTTCAGTAACATGGCCTGCACTTATCTGAATATAATGTGGACTCATTTATGTAGAATGATGTAGGACGAGTTGAAATAGCCATTAGAAAAAAAAATATTGCAGAGCTGAAAATTGACTAGTTTGGACGTAAAAATAAACCTAATCTCTTAAATTAAAAGCCATCAGGCATGTGTTTTCTTTGAAATGTGTAAGTTTATAGTTGTATAATAGTGGGAGCAATGGTGTAAGCTGGTAAGTTGAGATATCAGTTGATGAGTTCACCATCACAGTAAGACGGAAAAAACAAACTGATATTTTAGCTGTCACAATCAATTCTTTTGGTATTTTGTTTGGATCTATTAACTATCTCTATATTTTGTGTTTGGCGCATAATATCTTCATTTTCAAAACCAATAATTAGTAATTACTACCACATTGCAAAACTGGTGGATAATGGTGAACATCGATAGAGATCAAAAACACATTTCCCTTAATAAAATTATTCAGGAATTTTAATTTTCCACACTTTCTTTCTTAGCTCTGTACCCCATTGAAAAGCATAATTTCCCTATAAATTTTTCTTGCTCTGCGCCCCACTGAAAATCATTCTCATTGTCCAATTTTCCAAATTTCTGGGGCATCTCAGGAACTCTACAAGCACTGTATGTGAGAATTTACAACATAAAATCTAAAACGTTGTGCAAGGCTGTGCAACTAACGTTGTGCCCCAAGAATCTACTCAATCTTACCAGCAAGACACACTGCCAGGTTTCAATCAATCCAGCAACACAATATCAATCGAGCTAACGTTGACCAACCAGCACAGAAGGACAGAAGGTCTCAATCTCTCACAACCGAACATCAGCAACAATTTCTCTGTTATATCAATCGGTTTCAATCCGAACAGCAGCAAGAGATTCAAACTTGGAAAGGAAGTAACTCAAACCAACATCACTCTGTGTAACTGACTCTGTGTAACCGACCAACTCAATACAACAAATCCAGCAAGTCCATAAACCTTCAAATCCAGCAAGTTCAGGAAGTGCTTAAGCAATACTGGCTAAGAAACAATCTGTTAAATATTGCACTTGCTGAAACAAATAAACCTGCGAATGCATTGTGCTGTGAACGGAAATGACACTGCTTTAATTACCAGCTAATAATTCCCACGAAAGTGTTGGGGTTTATAGAATACTTTAGTAAACATAAAAAAATTCCATTGCACGCCTTCGAAATCGAATATTATGGCAGGTCAATGGCAGGTGGACTATCGCTTAAACACGAATCAGTTTGAAGAATTGTTCACGAAGGCTTTGAGAACATTTTCGTTGTGTCTGCCAAGGACCTGATGCATGCCTCCTTTGCCTGCTCTGATTCCTGCCGTGTAATCAATGATTCATTTTCATCCCAGCAAATGTCGACAACTTTTGAATTATCTAGCTGCAATGCCCAGATATCGAAAGTCCCCAGGCATAGTGCTTTGAAGTTTGAATGGCCTCCTTAAATTTCTGCATGGAAGGAAAGCCGAGGGTCGACAATGTGGAAAGGAAGTATGCAGACACAAAAGATGTCCAAATTCAGTGCTTCTCTTCTTCCATTTCTAACACTGGGGAACTCCTGATGATCTTCTCTGCCTCTAGTACAGAATGTCTTGCAAATTCTCCAAATTCTGCCCATTTCGGAAGATTTTTCATGTCATGCAATTGCTCAAACCTTGGATGTCCTGTGAAAGAGTGCTCCAGAATGCATCTCATGCATTTGCAATTGAAGCCCTAGTTCTTGAACTTGGCTTGGCGCTAGGGCAAGGAAACGAGAGCATCGAAGTAAGGAATGTTGGTTTCTTCTCCTCGATGGTCTTTGAGGCATGGATAAACATGGTTGTTCCCACAACTAGCCAGCTTGAATTCGGCACACAGGAATGGTTAATGAATGAAGGCAGCAGCTAGAGCCCTTCTACCTGGATGCCTTGAGAATGAACTACTATTTTTCTGTTATTGTAATGGTTGTGATTCTTTCACCTCGGAAGGCAGAAGCCACGGGTATAATGTATTCATGGATTGGATAGAGCGAGGCCTTTGAAATTTGAAATTTGAAATTTCAAAATTGAGAGATATATATATTATATATTGGAAACGGTGCTATTTAAAACATGTTAATGCTAACATGTTGTTGTCAGACAATGCCACGGTCAGAGTAAACTAGACGGTGTCCGGAGAAAAAGTGATCTAACGGACAATCGAACAATTGCCGGAGAAGAAAAACTCTGGGCGAAATCGTTGACTAGATAGACTACTGCAAAATGTCCCAGCCAGCAGACAAGGCCTTTCAAATCTTGGAATGAAGTACTTGCCCTTGCCTTGCAAAGACTTGGTGTAACTATTTATCCCAAATGCCCAATATGACTTTTAGATGTCTTATTGGAATGAAGTATTAACCTGTGATATTGTTGTGGTGATTATGTACCATGTAGAAGGATGGAATCAAATTTCTATAAACATTTCCAGCTTATTGGAGAGAGTGCTGGCCAGCCTTGATGCATTCTAACTCATTTACACAATCATAGTAGAGAGTCTAGAGACCAAGGACAATGTTAAGGTGCTTTCATCTAATTTCTCTTTGTACATGCTCTGATCTAATGAGTTTAGGAACACTAGTGAAGTTAAAATCCCTTAATAATGTAGAATATAAAATATTTAGGTTGCATATCTGTAGACAAACTTCCCTTGACTTTTAACTTTGGATCATTTATAGCCTCTCACATCTGACATAAATGAAAGAATCAAGACTAAGGTTAACAGAAGGGTAGGTTTTGGGATCATAACTATCTTTTTGGGAATGATTTCTTGCTATTTCCAGTCACAAATCAGAACTTTTAATTTTTAAAGTGCAGTTTCAGGCAGTTTTATGTTTAATTTGGCTTATTGTTCTTGGAAATTGGAATTATTTTTGGTATGCTGGTATCTGAATCTTGAAGTCTCTAGAAGCCAATCATAATCTGCTTATTGACTCAGTTACATTGTTCCAGAGCACCTCCTAAGTAACCCACCTGATAGCATCCAGTTCTCTTCTCAAAGACTGGCAAGAGTCAGGAGTGAAGAATCTGGTTCAGATAATTACAGAACTCCAAAAATAACTGCATCAGGTCAAAAGAATTATGTTTCACAATCAGCATTGGCCCTACGGGCTCGTGTCATGTCACCACCTTGCATTAAGAATCCGTATTTAGATGAAAATGAAGAGTTAAATGAAAAGATTCAAAGAAGCATTCGTCGATCTCCAGGTATGGAATTATTTGTGTTTACTTTCAGACTTCATTTTTCTTGTAATTTTTGCTCTGGTTTATTCTCTTTTAGAATTTTCTAAAATTTGACAGTGATTTATGGGATGAGGATGATTCATGATACCTTATATGATCATATTGTTCATTCTTGCAGCTTGTATAACTCCTATTGAAGGTGGAGGCTGTTCATCCCGGTATCGTGGAGATTTTCATCAGCTGGAGGTGACTGTCTTCTTACAGCCAGTTCTATAGGATATTTTTTTAAACAAATTTCTATGCCTCATTATCGAACATTTTGTCAACCAGGAAATTGGTCGTGGAAATTTCAGTCGCGTTTACAAAGTTTTGAATAGAATTGATGGCTGCTGTTATGCAGTGAAGCGTTCACGAAGCGAATTACAACATGATAGTGAAAAGTGATTTCTCTCTTTAGTCTCATTTTCTAGAGTTTACCTCTTTCAGCTATAGTTAGCCTTGATATTGATTAACGCAATTTATGTTTTACCTTTCAGAAAGGTGGCACTGATGGAAGTTCAATCACTGGCAGCCCTAGGTACATTAATATTATAAACTTAGAATATTTTTCCCGTTGATGTCTTGTATATCACATTGATGTTAATCCTTCTGTATGCATATAGGCGTATAATCTAGAATACAGCTTTTAACTAACTATTGCTTGCAGCCCCCCACAAAAATATTGTGGGATATCACACTGCCTGGTTTGAGAATGATCATTTGTACATTCAAATGGAACTTTGTGACCATAATTTGGCAACTGCAAATGACAAAGGAATTCTAAGAACGGACACGGACTTTCTTGAAGCAATGTATCAAGTAAGGCAAACACTGTTTTTTTCTCCTCAAAGGTCTTGAATATTACTTCACATGATCACAACAATATGAGACTGTTCATAATCTTCTTGCAGATTGCTCAGGCATTGGAGTTTATCCATGCGCATGGAGTGGCACATCTAGATGTTAAACCCGAGAATATTTATGTTCGTAATGGTACTTACAAGCTTGGAGACTTTGGTCATGCTACACTTCTTAATGGAACTCTCCATGTTGAAGAAGGGGATGGACGGTATATGTCCCGTGAGATCCTGAATTCGAATTATGAACATCTTGACAAAGTTGACATGTTCTCATTGGGTGTTACATTTTATGAACTTTTGATGAGAAAGCAATACCCAGGTTCTGGCAAACGATTAGACAGGGATGCAGAATTCAAGATCCCAATCCTCCCTGGTTTTTCTGTATATTTTCAAAAGCTTCTGCAGGTAGAATGTTTTGATAAATAATTTATTATGTTTCTTCTTTCTATATATAGTAAGATACTCAAATCTGATTATTAAGCTTTTTGACAGGATTTGGTCAGTAATGATCCTGGAAAAAGACCATCTGCTAAAGATGTACTAAAAAATCCTTTATTTAACAAGGTTCGGGGTGCAAAGGAAGTCTAAGGATATGGACGAAAGACGAATTCATTTTGAAAATTTTACTTGTCAGGGAATTCTGCAGGATGGACATTTTTGTCAAGATACATGCAAAGTTCACTTTCCTCAAGGAAAGAGGATGACCTTTGGTAGCTATATGGAGGACTTCCAATAATGCAAGCTATAAATAACCAAGTAGGGATTGGCGTGATGTGCTTGAGAGTTATATTTTGAACAAAAGTGTTGAGTTATAGTAGTTTGCAATATTTTTGCTAAATATGCATAGTGAACAGGCAAGATCACTGTGCTTCCTCACAAATTGAGGCTTGCCTATGTTAATTGTTATATATGGGGAGCCTTATCCCTTTTGTAATTTTGTAATTTTCAATCACCTTCTCTGGTGGGATTTCAGTTATCCTTTGCTGTAATCGCAACCTTTGCTGATATTACACTTCATCAATAAAATGCAATCATCACCTTCTGCAGTGATGTTTATGTTATCGACTTATTTTCTGCTGAAGCTCTTGACTTCAAAGATTAAAAAACTTGGTACATTCTGTTGAGTACAAGTCAAATGCTCATTTTGACATCTTTCTATGCAAGTTGCATGTCTAAGTCGTGCTGTTGTAAACTAGAGTATATATTGTTTAAATCTATAGTGTATGGCTGATGAAAAATGCAGTGCATTATAAGCAGTTAAATTGAAATCTTTTATCTACTCAATTTCACCCATTTGTCCATTTTCATCATTATTTGGAAAAAATCAAGAAACATGCTCTAAGGGACTAATAGGGGTTTAGTTGTCAGCTTTGAGTGGGATGCATATGGGTGGTAGTCTCGTAGACCATAGCAATAAGGGGACTTGCACCCAGCCTATCTCTTTGAAATTCATGCCATAGAGTGTGGTAGACCTCACCAAGCCAATGACCTGTTGGCAAATTGTTTTTAATAATTTAATTGGATACTTTGGAAAATATATAAATTAATGCTAAATATAACTTGTGCATTTATGAGTTATTTCTATAAAAAACAAGTAAGCCAAAAAACTTGGTGAATAGTAACTCAAAAAAGAAGTACAAAAAGAGCAGTAAGGCCAGTGTAACAACAATATTGGTAAATAGATTACATTAATATCCAATAAAGCTCAAATAAAACAAAGTAAGCATAACTGCAAACTACATAACAATCAATCTTGGAGGAAGGATTTCCTCAACCTCATCTCAAGAAGTAGTCATCAAGAGAGAACTCGACAGTCTGCTGCAGCCTTGTTTGGAGAGATATCTGCAGTTTGGTTATGCTCCTTGAAAACATGGTCAAAGCCTATGCTCTGGAATCTGTTCAACTCAGAAGCATGCTGGAGGTTTCCAAGAAGACTAATGCTTCTTTGCTCCAAGGACCCTGTCAACCATGATATAGTATGCTTGGAGCCATCCGTATATATTGATATCACTTATCCTTGCCTCCAAATAATACAAGCTGCCTTAACTTCTGTGGAGTTTGTTGTGATCGATCCCAATCCACATTCAAATGAAATCCAGGCCTCTTCCATAGTGTTTGTGTGCCCTGAATTTTAGTGTAACAACCTCATCTTGAAATGGGGTAGTGTTCCCCGTCAGCTAAATAGTCCAGAGAGCAAAAGCAAGTAATGAATGATGAGCCTTTCTGTTGTCATGTCCTCTAATTCCAAGGCCTCCTCCATGGATCCTCCTTCCCATCTGCCCTTGCCTCTAGTGATGTTCCTAACATGTGACCAAACTTCTTTGATAGAATGACCAAGACTGAAACGACCGATGAACACTGAGTTATCTTTGCACATTATGCAGCGTCTTGGCCGTTGCCATCATCTCCTCTGTAAGTTGTCCCGAGTGAACACTTTGTTGCTTAGGATGAGCCCCAGAAAAATTCTCGTTTTTAAAGGAGCTTGAGGTTTCCAATTAAGATACCACTTTCAAGTTCCTTCATAAAGTCCTGTTTTGTTCGCTGCATAGAGAAAACAATCCTGCTGGCCATGAAGTCTTATGGATGCCATTTTTAGGGAGGCTCAATACTGCTGCCAAATCTTTTTTGAACTCCAAATATCCTGCATCTTTCCAACCTGAGGACTGCCACCCATTGATATCTGTCATAGACATCAGCTAAAGAGGAGATTTTGTGAATGAAAATGTTCATTCAAGGGTTGAGATAGTCTTTGTACATCCATCCCACCTACCCAACGATCAGTGCCCACTTTGACCTGTTGTCAATTGCCTATAAGCTAGACAAGAATATTACTTGTAAGAGGGTAAGCCCCCTACCATTTCTGTCAAGCAAAAGGAAATTCCTGAAGCTAGTGTTTTTGAGGTGTATAGATCTTGTGCAATTAAGAATTGATTGATGTTACATGTGATTTGTTCATTAAATAATGTGCCAACAAGAAACAAAACAAAGATGATGGGTTTTGTAAATAATAATATTGGTATTGTTTGTTGTGCTGGCTTAACAATTAATGCCTTTGGCTAAAGCTCTTTAACCATGTATGATGGAGGTTTTAAAACAATGTTTTATATTATGCTTTGCCTATTGTAGTGTCGTTACTTTCTTCGTATGCTATGTGCATGAGTTGTGGATCATGGTTATTTTTAAATTTGTTCTTTTTCATTACTTTTAGAAGTATAATTGGTTATAAAAAACCAATTATATTAAGAAAAAATGAAAATTGATTTTCTATCATCAACATTGTAACTATGAAAAACACGTAAACCAATGCTTGAGATCAAAATTACATAATTTGACTTTTGAAGCCTAGAATTCATTGAATTCACAATAGGCCATCTATATTCCTTAAACTACCATATGTGCTTATACCATAATTAGCAACATTATCTACTATTGGATTCAAAGTTTGAAGAGTAATTTTCTTTTACAACACTTCTCTAGTCCATACTCTCTTTTGATGCTGAAAAACTATCATATAATCTTCGTTGGCAATGGAAAAAACACAAGAAAGCTTTAATTCTCATATGATTCGGATGCAATGATGATGCACCAATTACTCTTTTTAAATATTTATGTCACTAGTATAGATCCATCTTAAACCAGTTCTATCAAGTATTAGAAGAGATCAAATCCCTTGATTTGTAAACTATTTTCAAGTTTTTACATTTAAAAAAATATTTGCATCTATTGGAATGTGATCCCTCTTAGTAATTATAGAAAAAGTTATGTATCCTTTGATGTCCCAATAGGTACAACAACATAAAAAAAACTCTAACCTTAATGAAAGTACCAAATATCATTCACATTCCTATTGCCCTCTTAGATGATATGTCATTAACTACAATTATTTGAATACAAAGGCAATTGCTTTTCAACAACTCCTCCAATCATACAAGGATCAAATAGAAGATATAAAATACTTCAATCATCTTCCTAAAAGGTTGTCGTAGAACACTCCCTCATAGTGTGGAGACTTCAATCATCCTCCTGAATGGTTCCTCCCTAATATTCCGTCATGGTGTGGAGAAAATAGATCTTTATCAAATGTTGGCTTAAGCTTTAAACTTTTGTGATAACCCATGAACCTTTAGATTTTCTCTATATAACTTCCTTCAACCCAAGTTATGACCAACATGGAATCACGAATCCCTTGGAGAGAATTCACACCCAGCCCAATGGCCAATACCATGAGTATGTATACTGCCCTCAACTCTGCCATGTTATTGGCCCCTACACCAACTCCATATTCAAAGGACCACTAATGAAATACTAATAATTATATATTAACCATTTGCTTGAGCATAAAGTCTTAATAGATACGACAACAACAAAAAAATCTCTAATCCTAATCTGAGTCTTGAATAATATTAACATTAGTGCTTGCCATCTTTATAGATAATTTTCTTATCCAATATACATCTGTGAAATCCCTTGAAAACTATCATTGATGGGTGCTAACCATAGTAAGAAGTCGAAGAAGTTGAGCCAAACCTTGAGAGGATCAAGAGAGAACTTATAACCTCCCCTACATTATGAGGAGATATCTCATGTTTGGTTCATAATCACTTGAGCTCATCCTCAAGTCTAATCTTTTGAGTACAAACCATTAAAAAAACAAAGAAAGACATTAATAAATTCAATGATCCTCCTACAAAGTCACTTTAGTTCATCGTTATCTTTTGGCACGTTGTCTTCAACTCACCAAATGATGCACCCTCAACTTGTTTTGATAACTATGTTGTTTCTGAATTATTCTCCGTAAGTGCTGAGAAAAGAGATCACCTGAAAATGTTGATTTTAACTTCTGTGAATAAACCATGAAGCTCAAGATTTTTCCTCTCACAACCTCCTTAGACACTTTATGACCAACATGAAATCCCAATCACCAGAAGAAAAATCACACCTTGACCAATTCCACAAGTACGTATACTGCCCTCAGCGCTGTCGTGTTTTTGGTCCCTACACTAACCTCATTCAAATGACCCAATGATAGTTCGTTAAGTATATATCACCCCCTGCCTCACAAAAACTTGGGTTATCTTTGGATGCCTCAGTAAAAAAAACCAATTACTTGGATTTTTCTAGCAGTAGTGGGGAGACTGTTCTCTTCTTGTTCTCATTAGAATGTTTATGGAAAAAACTAGAGTCATTCTTAATCTTGTAAACAAATTATCCTATGGAAAAACTAAAACTTCGGAAAATGTAAACATTTCCGGCCACTCATATGGCCCATAAAGCAAACGAGGTGAAATATTGATCCTTCTCCCTAACTTCTTCATCTTCAATCCAGAGATCCAAAGCTTTCACCGCTGAGCATCCCTTCAGTAACCCCTTCCCATATGTTAACCTTTTAACAACAACCCACACTTACTAGCTAAAGAGATGCAACAAAAATATGGAATACAGTCTTACCATTTTCTTGCACAATGGGAAAATGGCAATGTCTTTTCTGCAAATCATCAAAAGGACCCGACTGGAAAGCAATAACCAAAGATATGCAGGTGTTATGTAGTCCTAGAAGTTTCCATACGAAATTCTTACGATCGTCTGATTGATCATATCCCTGTTGAGGGAAAGCTCCCTCGTAACCCAGATGAATTATGTAGGACCCACCTGATTTGTTTAATCCCCAAACGAGTGAATCCTCCTCATCTCCGACTGAATCTAGATTTCCAACCAATGTTCAATTCTGAAGAATTTTAGATCTTTAAACCCTGAATTTCTTGCTTTTGGCTGAACCATTCTTTTCCAATTCACCAATGGCATCCTTTGCTTCTTCTTTTGCCTAGCCCAATGGTAGTAAATACACCACCTTGCATTTTGTTTAGGATTCCTGCGTGGATGGAAGAAATAGACATCGAGTGGACTGGACTTGCTCCAGCCAACCTTGATCAAAGTGAACTTGCCCCTCACTGATAACCACCTGATTTACCGGGAAGACATCTTTAGATTAGCTTTTCCCAATCGCTGATGTGATAGTCAAGTGCATGCAACTCAAATCCCAAGTATTTTTATTTCTAAACTTTTCATTAGAGTAGTCAATGTTGTTTTCCTTCATTAATCTCCTTGCTGGTATCTCCACAAAATAGTTTAAATCTAGTTCATTTCTTATCAAACCATTATCAACATCAACATATCATTGACAAATAAAAGATGAGTAAATAAAATATATTTTGACATTTTGAATTTTCTGATGAAATCATTGCCCAATATCAACATGTCACTGACAAATATAAGAATAGTAATGAACTATATTTTGACATTTTGAATCCTTTGAATGGTCCTCTTTATTTTTATGTTTTTCATGCAACTATTGAAACCCTCCACAACCAACAAAAAAATTCAAAGGTCATAATTGAAAGCCTTGCCTAAGGCTCCTTGTGGTTTTGAAAAATAGGTTTTGAAAAATAAGGAGGCTAATTCATTAATCTTATTAAAAACAATGCTCAACCCCTTGAATGAAAGCCACCCAAAACCTACATTCAACATGATAAGCTTGAAATATAGCCAAGCCACCTTCGTCATATGTCTTTGACAAATCAATTTTAACAACCAAAACATGAAGTTTCTTAAGTTTATGGAATGTATTACCTATTGTCTCAATCCCACCGTATCCATAATAAACTTTCTTTCTTTCTTTCTAGAGAACCAAATTGCTCCTAAAATATTAGAATTGGTTTTAGGCTCAAAGACAACTTCATCTGGTGACATTTTAGCGGCACCATGATAGGTTGTTTGTACTACCATTATCATGCACCCAATAACTCTTGACATTGTTTAAGCCACAGGGTACCTCAATTTAACCATAAAATTTATCCTCTAATACCAAAAACAAAATCCTTAGCTACTTGTAAAACTTCAGCAACAAAAAACAAAGCTACAAGAACCTTTAATACTTAAATTTAGCCTCAACACATGCAACTCTCATACTTTCTTCCAACATTATGTAATTTAATTCCATGCATACCAAATAGAGAAACCTCCAATAATACAATACATAAAGAACATAAAATAAAATAGCATTTCATAACACATATTCATTGCACTTTTCTTTATGGAAATAATCCTCCAATTGGTTGCAAATAAAGGATATTTCTCCTTGGTTTAGGTACTTTGTCACATGTAAGCTCTCTATGATAGAGGCCACCCATGAGTTGAGTCTATCATTCCACAAGAGTGAAGCCGCCAAGTTCTTTTTCTCAAGCCACAACCCTTAAAGCGATATGGTACTTTATAACTATCCCAATCAATCAACATTCTTTCCCCTTAGCCTACACAACACCAAAAATTGGATCCCCTTCTTTGCATATAGTCCCTTAGGTTATTCCATTTCCCCCTAGTGCTCTAACATAGGCTAGCTAGGGGATTTCATCGTTAGACTCCCATGGTTTTTTGTTGTTGTCCAATTCCCTTATAGTCAACCCAATAATCATTGGTATCCTTTCCCCATGGCAATTTTGTCAACATTCATGAAAGTGTAGTTAACATCATTGTAATGTCCCAAATTTTGCATTGGGTCACAATGGCCAAATCACATTTTCCATATTCATGAAATTTGTCAAATGGATGCTAAAAGTCAAATAATTGCCAAGGAGGAAAAGCACTAGTTTCCTAGGTTGGGGGTGGAAGCTTTGAGATTTGGAATAAGGGGGATAATAAATGATTTTTAGACATTAGAAGGGGATACATATTTAATAATGTAGCTTATTAAATAAATACAAGAGAAAATTGAAGTGGCAATGGAGCATGAAGACACATGGAGACTATGGGGCCCACACTAGCTATAATTCCTTTGTTAAATGGTATCTTTCTCTTGCAAATTCGAATATATGGGATGCCTAATGTTTTGGATGGATTATAAGGTTAATATATTTGTCCATATACTTCATAGGTCGACTTTGGGATGAATTGTAACTTACATGGGAGAGGAAGAGCCAAATGGGAGTTTCATGGACACTTGGCTAGATTCCCCTTACATTTATGACATCTATGACACCAATGATGGGGATTCTATGGCAATTATGACACAAGCCAGATCTGAAGGCTGACATATTGACATAATGACATGTTAGGACTGAATAGAGCATCTTAGAGGTCGAATTTGGGAGTTGGAGAAGGCCAAGAGGCTCCTACTCAAATTTGGGAGAAGAGGGATGTTGGAGTAGGGTCCCGTAGCTATAGAAGAAGCTGCTAGTTTAGCGGAAAGGTAAGTTTTTGGTGGAAAGAAGATAAGACAGGGCTACGACGCCATAGCACGTTTCCAGCTGTAGAGCAGAGCCGAAAACCATGACTTTTGAGATAGAGAAGTCAAGAAAGGCAACGGTACCCGAGCGGCCGAGAGGAGAGAGCTCACCCACTGCATTGAAGGCAGCGGCGAAAGACAGGAGGGCTCAGGGACCCTCATAAAGGAGAAGGAGCAACGAGGATCAAGCATTGAAGAGGAAGGATAGAGAAGTGAAGCGGTGCACAATACCCATGATCAGTGCCGGGAAGCATGGAAGACTGCAGAGAGCTGTGGTGTGATAGGAAGCGGCTACCTCAAGGACAGAGAGGACCGACTGTCACTAATTAGGGTATGGGTTTACTGTTGGGACAGGCCCACAGTGTTGTAATGGCGAGACCTTCGGGCCGCCTATAAAAGCTTGTATTTTGTATTGTAGAGGGTTGGTTGGTTAGTGGGTTAGCTGGTTAGACAGTAAGATTATTGTTTGGCTAGTTGGTTCAGTAGTCGGCAACACAGACTGTTTTGTAAAGATCCAGACACTTAGCTTGTCTATGAGTCATTAAATCTGCATGTAACAGTCCACTGGGATTGACAGAGGGGGAAGAATATATTGTAAGAAAGGCAATATAGAGATAGAGGTAGATAAGAGGTCTAAGATAGAAGATCTCACGCTGCATATGCGGTGCAACAGAACTGTGCTAGCTTCCCTCAAGTTATAATAATAGAAACACATTTTGGTGGACGTAGCTCCCATCCTGGGGGTGAACCACGTTAAATCTGTGTATTATGTGTTGCATGAATGTGATTGTATTTACTTACTGTTACTGGTTATTATGCATGTGGATTTCATTGCAGTAAATGAATGTATGTATTGTTCAGCTCACAGTAATAAAGAAGAATAGATATAAGTTGAAGTCTTTCAGTAGGTTGCATAAAGGTTTCATTACGTTTGCTTCGAATGGTCATTTAATCACAGTATAACTGTCTTGAAAGTTGAGTCTCGCACGTCGACACAGACAACGCTAAGAGCGCAAAGCCGCGGAGGTAGGATATCGCAGAGAGGCGATATCGCATCAGCAGAGGAGCTGCGGTGCGCGATACCGCGGGTTGAGGGCTTAGCGTTGAGGAGGATCTGTGTGTCGCGCGGTGCGCAGCGACGTGAGAAGGTTGGAGATATTGTGGGTAAGTGGAAGTGGTGCGACGTGGGAAGAAACCGCGCAACTTGCGCACGGGTAAGAGTTGCGGAGCTAGAAGAGTTGCGAGTAGAAGAAGACGTGCGACACGCAAAGATAACCGACCTTGTGACTAGCAGGGGTGTAAGAGAGAAGTAGGGTGCGCAGAACCCGGTCCAAGACACTTGAGTTTTGGCCAACCCATTAGATTCACTTCGGGTGAGACTTCAGGCCGCTTCACGGTCTGTCGCCGAAAGGGCCAATGAGCTAGGGGTGTTGTTGTTTGATCATAGTAAACTCGGGTCTGCCCATGCGACCAACAAATGGTTCCGTTGCCGACTTGAACGACTGGACGCTAATGTTCTGTTGGCATCCTACTAGGGAAGAATTTCACCAGTGGCTGGATTCAAACTTAAGGGAGTTTGCCCAGAAAGAAAATTAGAGTCCTAGACTGAGCACAGAGGACTGGTTGCAAAAACATATCTCTTCAGATATACATGCGATATTCTTTGCAACCTATGGAGACGAGCTTTACGACTGGTTATCAAAGTTGACAGATAAGAACATATTCAAGAAGAAAAGAAACATTGTCTGGACATCGGAGCTGATTCAGACCGTGCAGAACCTTGACAATCCCATTACGAGAGCCGTGGACTTCTGGCTTACAAGTGTGCTAGAAGGATTTGTTACAGAATTTGCAGTTGACCAGAGAAAGAGCTTCAGTGAAGCTGAACGGTACTTCTTCAAAGGATATCGTGGTAAGTACCTAAGATCTCTAAACTCATCCCTTAAGATGCTGCTCTATGAAAAAGGAGTAATGGACATGATTTCAAATGAATAAGTAAAGATAGTAATGTCACAAGACTTTGAAAGTGATTTAGATGACATTGGAAGAACACGTAGTGGAAAGAAGTATAAAGTAGATTTCAGATCTCCAATATTTGAAAACAGTTCAGATAGTATTCGACAACAGAGCCCTAGTACCACAGAAGAACCGGAGGGGGGTATTCCTTACCACCCCTACACCCCACAGAAATAGACAGGGACTGAGAATAATCTCGTAGGTACCCCATCTAGTAGTTCATAGACAGTACCTGCTACCGCTACATCACCTTCACCTACACCGTTGAGTGGTAGTAATCCAGCTAGTCAGAACCCACTGCAGAGAAATAGAATGGGAGATGATATGAAGCTACCTACCTTTAAGGGTACAGGAGCAGAGGACCCAGAACAACATTAGTTTCTATGTGAAGCCATGTGGACCATTAAAACAATCAATGACGATAACCTTAAGCTTGTACAGTTGGTCACCACACTCAGAGACCGAGCTTTAACATGGTACAGAAAGTATACTACAGTACCCAAGACACTTTCCCAGGTCAAGAACGCCATGATTAAAGAGTTCAAGAAACCTAAGTCTGAATCTCAGTGTATAACAGAGCTCAAGGATATTAAGCAGCTTCCATCAGAGTCAGTATGGGACTTTGACCAGAAATTCAAAGCCCTTATAGACCAAGTAAGCTTTGAGTTTGCGCCGGAGCAGCATAAGGAATGGTTTATTGCAGCGCTGCTCCCTCACATCAGACTGCCACTAATGCAACAGAAACTCCAGACACAGGATGACGCGTTGGAGATGGCGATGAAGTTGGAAGCTTCACCTTTAGCTGAAACCACTGTAGGCATGACAACCCTATAGAACCAGTTGGCCAACCTCACGTTACAGATACATGAACTTAAGAAAGGGAAAGAGGTTATGCAGGACATATGGTGTTTACGATGTAAAGCACCGGGTCATACCAAAGACAACTGTCTAGTCTTTGCAGAATATTCAGCATCAGGGGCTCCTAACCCCTTACCACGAACGCAAGGGCCATGGTGTGATATATGCAAAACACACGGACATCCACCTCAGCAATGCCCTTTACTTCAGAAGTATGTACAGACACCTAAGAACCTATATTGTGTCTTCTGCAAGTCTGTCGGACACGATGAACAGGAGTGTCGAGCCTATGATCTCATGTTAGATAGAAAACATGACGCGTACAGAGTCCAATCAGAAACACAGGGTCCAACAGCAGGACCATCGCCGGATCAGACTTATGGAGGCCGTGGAGGAGGATTCAGAGGACGAGGTCGTGGAGGAGGCTTTGGACGAGGAGGGGGGTTTGGCCAAGGTCGTGGACCAATCACTTGTTATAACTACGGAGTTGTAGGACACTATGCTAGGGACTGTCAGAGCCCCACCACCACTTGTAACTACTGCAAATCTTATGATCATACCATAGAAGAGTGTCCTACCCTGATAGCTAAGATCAAAGACCCAAAACCAGCAGCACACCAGAACATCCAGCTTATTGCTGCTGAACCTAAGGAACCAGGACCAACAATTAACATTGTGACTCGAAGCGGTGCTTCCACCAGTGGGACATCGTAGGCTATTGAAAAGAATGCAGGTCAGCCGTGGGTGCGCAGAGCTCCTAGTAAAACAACATCATTAGACCTACAGAAGAATAAAGAGACAATTCACGAAGCCAAGGCTTCCTTTGATGAACCTACCCCATCAGGATCCCAGGTACCGCCGTCTAGGGGCGTACCACAGCAAGCGCCTTGTGGCAATAGCAGAGAACAGACACCGCAGGCTACCACATCGGGAAGATGCGACGAGGATGAATTAACAGAAAGTGTACAATCCTTCCTGAGCAGTTGCTTGAAACTCTTGAGAAATGAAAAAGCTATCGGTGAGCTACAACGCATCATAGATAAGTGTCAGCAACCCTCTCTCTCGGACAGTGCACACCGCGCTGTTCATAGTATTACAGGACGTACGAGGACCGGAAGAGAGATGAAGCTCACAGCGCAGATTGGAGAATTTGAAATGGATGAGGTCGTCTTAGATCTAGGATCAGAGGTGAACATTCTGACTAAGCAGACATGGCAACAGATGGGTAGCCCTTAGTTAGTCAGATCGCCTATCCACCTAATATTAGCGAACCAGCAGCGAGTGTCACCATTGGGTCGATTTCCGCAGGTGCCAGTTGACATTGACGGAGTTCGCAGTTTCGCGGACTTCGAGGTTATAGAGATCATTGGTGACAGTTGACCGTATCCAACATTATTAAGTATTGATTGGGCGATTGGTAGCAAGGCTGTCATCGACCTAAAGAGAAGACAGATGACCTTTGAGGATGCGCAGATCCGGGTCATCGCGCCATTGGATCCCTTCCAGGGTCCTAGATATATTGAACCTATCCGAGCAGAGGAGGAGGCATGTAACATGGATAGTCTCTACCAGATGACTGTGAACCAGAACGACTATATCAATCCAACTGCAGAAGGGAACATTAGTTGGCGATGCGACAGCTCATGCGCATCGGATTCTGATGTTGATTTAGAGAACTGGCAGAACAGACTTTACGAAGTCTCAGCGCGCAGATGTGCATTTATAAGTAAGTCACTATGATGGATTGGCGCAGAAATTAATGAGATTCCATCATTTCATGGACTGACAGATATCCAGGACTTCCTTGAGCAGTTTGAGCAACAGATCCCTTACGAGCAGAGGATCCCAGCTATGGACCTTGCAGTACGAGCCACACCTGCAAGATGGTGGTATGCACACAAAGAGAATATCGCATCATGGGACGATATTAAAAGACTCATGACGATCAGAGTTTCTGTCAACAGAGAGTATGTCTAGCAGAAGTACATAGGAGAAACTGATCCCAGGACACACATTCAGGCATGTGAACAGAGCTGGTCGAATGTTCCCAAGGACGAGTGGATTCACCGATTCATTCACACATTGGATACAGTTCCAAGGAACTGGTACACAGAGACTGAATTGCGCAAGGGGACGACCACATGGTCACTCATGACAGACAGTTTCCTACTCACCTTCGCGTTTGAATCAGAACATCCAACTGTTGCTCAGGCCCTAGAACTGATCAAGACTAAGATATTTGAAGATTGCACCACATCAGTACCAGCCCAACCTGAGTGGGCTATCTAGCTAGAAGAGGCGTTGGAATGCTACAATTTTGCATCAGAAACAGAGGAGGCGGATGAGGATCCTCGCAACACTAACATTCCTGAGTCAGAAGGGACTCGCGATGTTGAGGGACCACAGCTAGAGATTCCAGCAATCACTGAACCCATTAAGATTAAAAAGGTCAATATTGGCACATACACAGAACCTAATTTTGCCTCTATTGGAGACTATTGGAATGATGAAACAGTCGGACAGATCGCAGATTTGTTACATGACTATCAGGACCTATTTCCCACCAAGTTCACGGAGATGAAGGGAATAGTCGGAGACCTGGGAGTGATGAGAATACCATTGAAGGAGGATGCTAGACCAGTCAAGCAGCGCCCATATAGATTAAACCCGCATTACAAAGAAAAAGTCAAGGACAAGATCGATAAGATGCTAGCAGCAGGCATCATTGAGCCGGTAGAAGAAAGCGAATGGGTTAGCCCCATGATCGTGCAAGAGAAGAAAACAAAAGGGGACATCAGAATCTGTGTCGATCTGCGCAAGCTCAACGATGCATCACTGCATGACCCATTTCCGACACCGTTCACTAATGAGGTATTAGACAACGTGGGAGGACAGGAGGTCTACTCCTTCACTGACGGCTTCTTAGGCTACCATCAGATCATGATACATCCAGAAGATCGATCTAAGACCACCTTTGCGACAGAATGGGGCTCGTTCCAGTATACGGTAATGCCTTTTGGTCTTAAGAATGCACCAGCTATATTTTCTAGAGTAGTAGTTGCTGTATTTAAAGAATATATCCATAAATTCTTAGAAGTATATTTTGATGACTGGACTGTATTTGGACTAATCAACAAACACATAGGAGACCTAAGACTGATGCTAGAGAAATGTAGGCAATACCAGATTTCTCTAAACTTGAAAAAATGTATATTTTGTGCACCATTTGGTATTTTGTTGGGTCACATTGTGTGCAGACAAGGCTTGATGGTAGACCCCGCAAAGATCGCCATCATTGTAAACCTTCTAGCACCTAACTCAGTCAAGCAACTGAGGACAGTACTTGGTCATACCGGGTACTACAGAAAGTTCATCAAAGGCTACGCAAAGATTACAGCACCAATGGAGAAATTGCTAAAGAAAGATGTAAAGTTCCTATGGAATGAGGAATGTCAGCAGAGTCTAGACACACTTAAGGAAAAGATGGTTATAGCACCCATCCTAGTATTTCCAGACTGGACTAAGCCATTTCATGTACATGTGGATGCATCAGGCATCGCACTGGGAGTCGTCTTGACACAACCATGAGAAGGAGATATTGACCATCCCATTGCATATTCCAGCAGAAAGCTATCCACAGCAGAAAAGAACTACACCACAACAGAGAGAGAAGGCTTAGCTATGGTGTATGCGCTACAGAAGTTCAGACATTATCTATTGGGAGCCTCGTTCAAAATGTTTACTGACCACTCTGCATTGAAATACCTAGTCAACAAGCCAGTGTTAGGGGGGAGAATCTGCAGATGGTTACTCCTCTTCCAAGAATATGACTTTGAAATCATTGTGAAACTAGGAAGACTGAATGCTGGACCTGATCATCTGTCGCGGATAGACTCAGGAGAAGAACCAAGTAACCTTGAAGACAATCTGCTCGATGCACAGTTGTTTTCCATATAGATCGCAGATGATTATTATGCTGATATTATCCAATTCCTCACCACAGGAGTAGGACTTCTGCAGATGCTGCGATATTTGCCAAAGGGTAGGAAAACCCTCGCGACGCGATGAAATGCCGCTGCGACCGCAAGTCACGCTGCGCGCATTTGACAAATGGGCAATAGATTTTGTGGGTCCTATCAACCCACCAGGAAAGCGCACGGGTGCGAGATATATTATCACCGGAACAGAGTACCTCACCAGATGGGCAGAGGCCAAGGCAGTAAGAAATTGTGATGCTGTTATAGCCGCACAGTTCCTTTTTGAAAACATCATTAGTATATTTGGATGCCCAGTAATTCTGATGAGTGATCAAGGCACACATTTCTTGAACCACACCATTGAGGCTTTGACAGAAGAATTCCAGATTCAGCACCATAAGAGCACTCCCTACCATCCACAGGCTAATGGTACGGTGGAGGCCTTCAATAAGATTCTAGAAAATGCTCTGACTAAGATCTGCAATAGCCAAAGGAATGATTGGGACCTCCGAGTTAACGCCGTATTATGGGCATACAGAACCACATGCAAGAAACTCACGGGACACACACCCTTCAGCTTGGTGTATGGGCAGGAGGTTGTGATGCCTATGGAGTATATTCTTCCCAATTTAAGAATCGCTCAGATTACCGGGATGACTGATATAGACACAGTGGAGGAAAGGTTAGCACAGCTGCTTACCTTGGAAGAAGACAGATTCATCGCTGGATTCCATCAGAAAGTGCAGAAAGCACGAGAAAAAGCTTGGCACGATAGGCACATTAAGAATAAGACTTTCCAGATCGGAGACCTAGTGCTCCTCTATGACAGCAAATTCATTAAGTTTCCAGGGAAGTTTAAAACGCATTGGCTGGGGCCATATCAGATACAACAAGTCACAGAGGGAGGTGCCGTTCAGCTCAGCCAGCTGAATGGGGAGCTTCTTCCCACATGGATTAATGACACTAGGCTTAAGCTCTATAGTGACATTCGACCCACCTATCAGTCCTAGCACGAACAGTTTATGAACGTGTAGATGTCTAGTGTAGTTGAAAGGAGGCATCGCATCGGGAACTAGTCTACACCCTAAAAAAGAAAAAGAAAAAGAAAAAGAAAAAAAGGTGGTATTGTTTGGCACAAATGACGCGGAGTCGCATCGCGGCAGTGCGATGTTTCTCCGTGCCATGTACTCAGTTTTCAACCGACAGAGGGCCAGTCAAGTCACCGTCTGATAGGTAGTTAATGAGGAAATGACCGGTATCCCTTACCGTAGATTTGGCAACAGTATAATAAATTTTTCCAGATTTGGTAAATCTCCGACGAGACCGGCGCCCGTACTCACACATAGCTCGAGGAAAATTTGATCATATTTTAGCATTTATTGAGGATTAAAGGACGGGTGTGGTCTTGTCCATGCAATTAATATGACCGACACGTTCAGTCTAGATGACCGTTGTGTCCGGGATTATCGTCTGTAACATAAAAGCAACAACTGTTCACTTGGGAAGGCTACATTTCCATAGAGCCGAAAACTGTAGATTGCATTCTTGAAGTTCTCCCGGTACAGAGTTCATCCCGTAACAGAGTGCAGAGCTTTTCAGACTTCGCAACCATTGCACATCCATCGTTTTACACAGACTGGGTTCTGTCCGAGGACGAACCACTAGAAGTGCTACTCAAAATATTCAAGCATACTGGCCTCGCAGCTCCCATGATGACGCTATCTAAAGGTACCCCGCCGAGATCGTCCCGAACCAGAGAACAACTGAAGACGAGGAGCCAATCCCAGCTCATGGAGGAATCCGGCTCCGAGCAGGAAGACGAAGTCCTTAGTACAGCAGACTACCTCATACCATGAGTTGAAGGCGCCCCAGACGTCAAAATATCTAAGAGCGGTAAGCTTACCGTTCCCATTCTGCCCATAGATTCTCGAGTAAAAGAAAATGGCGATCTCATAAGATATGCTGGCGTAGTTAAATTCATAGATTACAACCTGGGAGATGGTAAGACGTACCCCCACTTCAAACTAGATCACTATCTTGTGCGTGAGGAGAACCCAAGGACAGGTAGAGAGGAACTTTCCCCCATGCCACATGTCCAGGTTCTTGAGCCTTTAGGTCTGCTTAATTTGTTGAGACTACCCCATTTTGGACGTAGTGCAGATGTCAATGCTGTGGTGCGTGTACTACTTTCGTGTGTACATGGAGGCTATCTCTGGCTAGGCCACCGGATCGAACTAAACGTCGACTTGATACACCGCATCACTGGCCTGTCTAAGACTGGTAAAGACCCCGAGATACAGATAGCAGGAAAGACCAAGGATTCCAAGCTGCCAACAGCCTTAGTTAAAAAGTATCAGCTACAGAGAGGAGGCAGGGCTTATGATATCACGAGTTTACAAAATGAGACACTCAGATTTACAGCCAGCCTGCTTGCAGGAAGACTGTTAACCAAAGTCCGACCAAAGGAAGTCACAGGATCCATGATCAGTCTGGCCATACAAGTTATGGAGGGAGAACAGTTTAATTGGTCCTTATTCTTATTAAATATGCTTCAGGAAGATTGCTTGGCAGCCCAAGATCAAGCAAACCACCCTTTCCATTTCTCGTGGCTGCTGGTACTATGCGCCTTCGTCGGCTGGAAGGAGCCGCCCAATACCCGGTTTCCACAGCTTCCAGGTGGAGCGCCACGAGGTGTGCGTTATGCTAGTTTATGGGGCAGCCATAGCCCAGCCAGAAAACAGGTTAATACGATGGTATTCTATGAATACTATATGCTGTTGAAGACAATTATCCAAGCATCACCACGCATCAGTAAAGAGACCGTGGATATATTTGACAACCGGCTTAATTTCATGGCAGACAGCCACATAATTTATCTAAGGCTCAAAAGGACTAAAAGGGACGATTGGGCTCCCGGCTGGTTCAGGATGACAGTGTAGGATGTTGAGAATGTCATCAGAGGCTTCGATGACCAATGGTGACAAGAATACGAAGATACCATGCCACTGCGGACAGAGACCGCGCAGACGGACCCACCAGAAAAAGGCAAAGAAAAACTAGAGACCCAAGCACACCAAACAACAGAAGTACCACCACAAGGCGAAAAGAGAAAAGATCTACCGGAAGAATCAACAACGATTCCCATGACAAAGAATGGAAGCCAAGGGACCACAGAGACACAGAAGAGGAAGAAACAAAAAACTTCAAAGCCAGCCCTGAAGACTGCACTAACAGATGATGACTATGAACTCATCGCAACAAGGACGTGTGACACACTCAAGGATTCATTTGATGCGGTGAAGCAATCACAGGAAAAGATTCAGAGCGCAATAGAAAAGCAGCTCCTAGACATACGAACAATCACAGAGAAGGATGCCACGATACACGCTCCACCGGTAAAGGCGACCGCTGGAGAAGCTTCAACACCGTCAGTGTCCCGCGACGAAAGCTTAGCAAAAGATCGCCTCAATATCGTGTTGATCCCACCAGGGAGTATCCGATTCTCTGCGACAATGACGGACCCACCAGTCCAGTTTAAACAACCCCTCGAGGTTAACCTTGCAGAGGTTCACATTGATCAGCTGCAGAGAATACAACAGCAGCTAAGCGCAGAGCTCAAGGGAAGAGAGCTCGCGACTTACTAGCAGAACACGCAGCTGAAGAAAAAGAATGCAGCACTCACCACCAGCTATTAGAAAAAGGTAGATGAGTTAAAAACATATCAGGACAGGGATCAGGAACTCTTGCAAGTACTACAGAGTATTGCACTAGAACTCCCTAAATGCAACATCGAGTTCGCGCTGCCTACCCCGGAGAAGCTAAAAAGAGTCGCAGACAGAGCAAAGGCTCTCGAAGAAACTGTGGCTAAGATGGATGAGAAAGTAGCCAGGATAAAGGCAGACCACGAGGTGCAGATCGCCGAGCTGGAGGCTCATCTACGAGACACCTCCCTAGCAGACCAAAAAGCGCGAGTGGAAGCCTTTCAACTCACCTCTGCGCAGATACAATCACGCATTGACGAAGCCCGGGTAGTACTAACCAATGCGATGAACACATGGGCCAAGTTAGATGAGCCACCAGAGAAGGTCGAAATCTAGCAGAGTATACAGCGAGTAGAGAATACTGCAGCGGCCATGAAAGAAGAAATCAAGAGCCTAGCAGCTCTTCAGAAGATGAGGAAGACGAAGGAGATGAACCAATTACAGCAAGAGGTGCAGTAGTTAAGGACAAAGGAGCTGCACATCACTGACCTGCTTCAACCCTTTCAGGATCAAATCATAGAGTTAGTTGACGTGGTTGAGCAGAAGGTGAAGGAGTTCACTACCACCAGAGAGAAAATTGATGAAATAGAGGACTCCAAGATTGATCAAGCATTGCTTGACTCAGCAAAACAGCGTGCCGAGGAGATGAATAATGAAGTCACAGGACTTCAAGGCAAGTTACAACGCACTTCGCAGGAGGCGAAGGAGAAGCTACAGCAGGAGAAGCCCGCTGGTAGTGGCTCGAGGGAGAGCCACAAGTAAGTGTTAAGGGACTATTGGAGTAGGGTCCCGTAGCTACAGAATAAGCTGCTAGTTTAGCGGAAAGGTAAGTTTTTGGTGGAAAGAAGATAAGACAGGGCTACAACGCCATAGCACGTTTCTACCTGTAGAGCAGAGCCGGAAACCATGACTTTTGAGATAGAGAAGTCAATAAAGGCAACAGTACCCGAGCGACCGAGAGGAGAGAGCTCACCCACTGCATTGAAGGCAGCAACGGAAGACAGGAGGGCTCAGCGACCCTCATAAAGGAGAAGGAGCAACGAGGCTCAAGCATTGAAGACGAAGGACGGATATCGCACCGGCAGAGGAGCTACGGTGCATGATACCGCGGGTTGAGGGCTTATCATTGAGGAGGAGCTGTGTGTCGTGCGGTGCGCAACGACGTGAGAAGGTTGGAGATATTGTGGGTAAGTGGAAGTGGTGCGACGTGGGAAGAAACTACACAACTTGTGCACGGGTAAGAGTCGCGGAGCTAGAAGAGTTGCGAGTAGAAGAAGACGTGCGACGCGCAAAGATAACCGACCTTGTGACTAGCAGGGGTGTAAGAGAGAAGTAGGGTGCGCAGAACCCGGTCCAAGACACTTGAGTCTTGGCCAACCCATTAGATTCACTTCGGGTGAGACTTCAGGCCGCGTCACGGTCTATCGCCGAAAGGGCCAGTGAGCTAGGGGTGTTGTTGGTTGATCATAGTAAACCCGGGTCTGCCCATGCGACCAACAAGGGAAGGTGAAGAGAGAGGCCACATGGCATATCATGAGTAGCCACACCAATTCGACTTGGATTTGGTTTATGGATGGATTTGGAACCTTATAAGACTAATAATGTTTATAAAATACAAGGATCATCCATGAGAAGAAGCTTTTGATCATTTGTGAAATTGTCATTTGTGAATTGTGAGAGATAGTGGATGACTAGTTTTCTTGCTTAAGACAATTTTGAGGGTGAAAGATTCCCATCCTAGTTGGTGTTTATAAAGGCCACTCAGGTCTTTCATGGAGCTTTAATGGAGTCTTATTTTCAATTTTAAGCTACAAGAAAGCATGTGGATTCTTCTATTGCAGCACTCTCTCTCAACTATTTCCAGTTTTCACACCATATTCATGCAAATGGAGGGATTGCGCTTTGGGTGAGCTATTGATCTCTTTGGAGAAGATTATAATGCCAATTATATTGTGTTATGATGTATATTCTATGTATTTCTTTTTCAGAAGACTCTCAGGTCGAAATACCCAAAATAATTCATGTAAAAATGTTGAACAATGAAGAAATAATGTCATTTCCCCACTCTCTTGTTGTGAACCATTGTAATGCTGATGATTTCGAATTGGGAGAGCCTTTCATTGTCCATTTATGATTGTAATGAGTTAAATATTCTATTTTCATCATTATTATAAAGTTTCAAGTCGAAATTCCAAAGAGTTGTACGTCAAAATGACTTTTAATGAGCAAACAATGACCATTTCAACTCCATTTTGATATATGCCATGGTAATGCTTATTATTTCAAATGGAGGAATGTATCTCTGATAAATGTATGATGGATGGACTGTAATTAATTTTTATTTCAAGTATCATTTTCAGTACTTAAGCATTGGAAGCCATGTTACTCATTTTATTGCATTGGGAGAAGATTTGGTGCATTTTCCCCAAGGGTCGAAATTGTGACTTGGGATTTGTTTTGGAAAGAGTTATAACAACCTGTATAAACTGAACCATGATTCATATGAGACATTGAAAAGGTTCCTTACACATACCTAGCCTCTTTTCAGAAATTCAGGTGAATTTGGGATCATTTATGAAGCCATTTCCGGCAATTACCCAGGGGGAATTGGAGCCCCAATTTGCTAGTAAAGACTCCTACTTTGAACAGAACATTAAACAAGTTTGCAGAAGTAATTGGGAGGTCACAAAACATACATGAGCATAATATTTAATTTATATTATCATTCATGTACCTTCAGAGAAAATTTGGAAGCATTTGGGTGAATTTGGAGGTCCTAGACATCAAAACTAGTCAAGAGCCAAAATTGTGAAAAAATTGGAAAATTGGGCATTTTA
Source organism: Pseudotsuga menziesii (assembly GCA_001517045.1). NCBI lineage: Eukaryota > Viridiplantae > Streptophyta > Pinopsida > Pinales > Pinaceae > Pseudotsuga > Pseudotsuga menziesii. The sequence continues at coordinate 306,967 of LPNX010102248.1, read as the reverse complement.
ATAAAATTTCAAAAAGGGGACATTACAGTGGTATCAGAGCATGATCTTGGAACCTGATGTGGTTTGATATTTATGAGTACAATAATTCAGTGACCACTGTTATATTTTGAAACCAAAAGTGCTATTGTTGAAGAGGAAAAAAAAAGGAGGATAAGAAGGCAATTTTTTGGAAACTATGACTAGGCATGAAAAGAGAATCCCATATGATGGAGAGGAGATAATAAAAAGCATGGAACCTATATTTGAAGACATGACCAAGAGTATTATGAAATTATTTGAATTTTTGTCTATCCAAAGTTGGGAAAAATATATTGATTTTAAGAAAACCAAGGAGAAAAATGCATCAACTTGTTTGAAGGAGCAAAAGGAGGAGACCCATGAACCACCTAGTTCTGAAATAGGTGGAGTAGAAGAATTAGTACATGAAAATAATCTAAATTCACTCCCAAGTGGTTCTGAAAAATATGAAGAGACATCACATGAGTATGAAGAAGTTTTTATTGAAGATAATTTTGAGACACATGCTACCTTGGAAATGAAACAAAGAGCATCTACTGATGGATGCTTGAACTATGAAGGAGTACGTAATGATGGGTGCTCACAACTATATGTTGGTGACATAGAGATCATATTTCAAAATGTTACTGCAAGCCAAAATTCCATTAAGCATGAAAATGAAGACGTTGTAGCAGTTGAAGAAGAAACAAGATCAACTTCCCCATCACCACTTGAGCTTCATGAAGTTGGTCCAAGCAAGAAGGAAGAAGATGAGGAGGTTCATTTGCAAGAGCCTCATTTTATTGAAGGGTCCTTAAATATGAATGAAAATAAGATCCAGGAGGCCCCTAGCATACTCCATGACACTCAAGCATTGGTATCAAATTCTTGTTGGAGAGCTACTTCCTTGGAGGATCCATCCTTCCTTGAAGACATGGAGAAGATCCAAAGAGCAATGTGCAACATCAAAGGTAATTTCATGTCTTTGCTTTTTGATAGAAAAAATTTCATTGAGCTTATTGAACGGTTACATGAATCCTACTTGAAGAATAATGAAGTTATTGATAAGCTCACAATTCAAAATGAGCAACTTCTTGAAAAGTTGCAAGACACTTGTTTTTCCTCTGATGTTTCAGATTTTCATAAGGTAGATTGCTTGGAGGATTCTCATGACATGATGGATCATGATAAACATGAAAAATTGCAGGTTCTTGATGTGCTTGAAAATTATAGTGATGATATCCAATCACTAGTAATGGTGGAAGAGGAACTTGAGTTGCCTCTTGAAAATGGTTACACAATTTTTGAAGAAGTGCATAATTCCACCACCTTGGAACCAACCCATGAGGAAACTTTTGCATTTTCTAGGGAGGTGAATAATCCTACCCCTATGGATACTTCACATTATGACATTTTTTCACTTACTGATCATTTGGGTGAGTTGGTTCTTTCTCCTACATCCTACACTTCTAAATTTTGCAGCAGTCATCCTAATGAAGTATGGGTGAAAGGTTTCTTTTTGATGGTGCTACATGAAGAGCATGGAAATTCTATTTCTCCTTTTGATGATGGAATTATTATAGAACCATATTATTTACATTTTCAGCAGCATCCTTGTTTACATTATGATTATACACATCTACATGGGTGCACCTATGATGTTCATTTGAGTCACTTGAAGATTCATGGTTTTTCTTGCTCAACACTTGGTTCATTTGATGTTGGAGGAACTTCATCCAACACTTGGGTGAAGAGGGATATGATAGAGGAACATTATTATAGGAAGAAACATCCGCTGTTATTTCATGATGATATACATATTCATGGGTGTATTGATGAGACTTCTTTGAGACACTTGAAGTCTTCGTGTTTTATTTGCTCCTTATTTGGTTCATATTTTGGTGGAGGTTCTTCATTCACTTCTTGGATGAAAGAAAAAATAGTTGATTATTATTTTGATGCATATTACATTCTTTGGGAGAAGCATTATAAGACATGGGATCCTCATCTATGTCATTGGAGCAGATTTGATTCGTCACTTGAAGCTCGTATGCACTTGGAAAATGGTAGTCTACTCACTGGGAGGTATAAGCACTTTCATGATTTCTTGGTGAGGCACCTCCTTGATGTACATTCTTATTATGTTGTTATATACTTTGATGATATATATTATGCACTCATGATGTTTGGAAGAATGCATACAAGAAAATGGGATCCAGGAACTCTCTTTCCAAATGGTATGGGTTGGAGAGCACTCTTAATGATTGGAGTGCAATGCAAGCAATGGGACCCTAGTATAGTTTTTAGTCCCATTGATTTCAAATTATTTGGGAAACAAACAGTATGGGAGATGGATTCCCCACTTAATAAGGATATGATAATCATAGTAGTGCAGCAGCAAGCATGGTGGTTCCTCTCTGAAATCTTCATGAAATCTCAAAGACTCAAGGTGGGCAGCTCAGTGACAACTTCAAAGAATCATACAGATAGCAGGTTCTTCAACAACCATGTTTGAAATTGCTTGAGGATAAGAAATATTGGGAAGGGAGGATTTGTAATGTCCCAAATTTTTCATTGGGTCACAATGGCCAAATCACATTTTCCATATTCATGAAATTTGTCAAATGGATGCTAAAAGTCAAATAATTGTCAAGGAGGAAAAGCACTAGTTTTCGAGGTTGGGGGTGGAAGCTTTGAGATTTGGAATAAGGGGGATAATAAATGATTTTTAAACATTAGAAAGGGATAAATATTTAATAATCTAGCTGATTAAATAAATACAAGAGAAAATGGAAGTGGCAATGGAGCATGAAGACACATGGAGACTATGGGGCCCACACTAGCTAGAGTTCCAATGTTAAATGGTATCTTTCTCTTACAAATTCGAATATATGGGAAGCCTGATATTTTGGATGGATTATAAGGTTAATATACTTGTCCATATACTTCATAGGTCGAATTTGGGATGAATTTGTAACTTACATGGGAGAGGAAGAGTCAAATGGGAGTTTCATGGACACTTGGCTAGATTCCCCTTACATTTATGACATCTATGACACCAATGATGGGGATTCTATGGAAGCTATGACACGAGTCAGATCTGAAGGCTGACATACTGACATAATGACATGTCAGGATTGAATAGAGCATATTAGAGGTCGAATTTGGGAGTTGGATAATGCCAAGAGGCTCCTACTCAAATTTGGGAGAAGAGGGAAGGTGAAGAGAGTGGCCACATGGCATAGCATGAGCAGCCACACCAATTCAAATTGGATTTGGTTTATGGATGGATTTGTAACCTTATAATACTAATAATTTTTATAAAATACATGGATCATCCATGAGAATAAGCTTTTGATCATTTGTGAAATTGTCATTTGTGAATTGTGAGAGCTAGTGGATGACTAGTTTTCTTGCTTAAGCCAATTTCGAGGGTGAAAGATTCCCATCCTAGTTGGTGTTTGGAGAGGCCACTAAGGTATTTCATGGAGATTTAATGGAGTCTTATTTTCAGGTTTAAGCTACAGGAAATCATGTGGATTCTTCTATTGCGGTACTCTCTCTCAACTATTTCCAGTTTTCACACCATATTCATGCAAATGGAGGGATTGCGCTTTGGGTGAGCTATTGATCTCTTTGGGGAATATTATAATGCAAATTATATTGTTTTATGATGTATAAAATCTTTATTTCATGTTCATAATACTCTCAGGTCGAAATACCCAAAATAATTCATGTAAAAATGTTGAACAATGAAGAAATAATGTCATTTCCCCACTATCTTGTTGTGAACCATTGTAATGCTGATTTCGAATTGGGAGAGCCTTTAATTTCCCATTTCTGATTGTAATGAGTTAAATGTGATTTTTTATTCATTCTTAGAAATTTTTAAGTTTAAATTCTTAAGATTTGTATGTCAAAATGACTTTTAATGAGCAAACGATGACCATTTCAACTCCATTTTGATATATGCCGTGGTAATGCTTATTATTTCGAATGGAGGAATGTATCTCTGATAAATGTATGATGGATGGACTATAATTAATGTTTATTTCAATTCATGTTCATTACTTAAGCATTGGAAGCCATGTTACTCATTTTATTGCATTGGGAGAAGATTTGGTGCATTTTCCCTAAGGGTTGAAATTGTGACTTCGGAGTTGTTTTGGAAATAGTCATAACAACCTGTATAAATTGAACCATGATTCATTAGAGAATTTGAAAAGTTCCATTACACATAATCAGCCTCTTTTCAGAAATTCAAGTGACTTTGGGATCACTTGTGAAGCCATTTTCGACAATTACCCAGGGGGAATTGGAGCCCCAATTTGCTAGTAAAGATTCCTACTTTGAACAGAACATTAAACACATTTGAAGAAGTAATTGGAGGTCAAAAAACACACATGAACATCATATTTAAGTTATATTATCATTCATGTACCTTTAGAGAAAATTTGGAAGCATTTGGGTCAATTTGGAGGTCTAGACATCAAAACTAGTCAAGAGCCAAAATTGTGAAAAAATTGGAAAATTGGGCATTTTAATAAAATTCCAAAAAGGGGAAATTACAATCATAAATATCCTGCCTCTTACTTCCCCAATTCCTACCAACAAGAATGATGGATAAATGATTGAAATAATCCTTGATCCTCTCAAATCCCAACATTATATTTGCAAGTTATGGTACCTCCACGTGGCCCTCACAAGGATCCCACATTTCCCCCTTTTAATCCAAAACTTTGGTTAAATATGAACAAGAGTTAAATAATCAACTCTCATAATCACGGGGTTTAGGAAATTTGGATAAATTCACTAATTAAGGTTTATAATCAATCCTCGGGACATTGGTTAGATAACTCACTAAGGTCCTCTCTCCTTAGCCCCCTTTAATTTCCCCCATTTATGGAATGATAGCCCCACATCTATTCTTCATCCTTTCATTTGCAGTTGTTAGATATTTTTATATTGTCAATCAATGTACATTGTTACAATATCTTTAGTTGTAGACCATTTATGTCCAGGTTCTAGCCATTTCATCATTACATACATAATTACTTTCAGGGGTCCAAAATAGGGTATTACAACCATTCTCTAAGTGGTATCCATTGATCCATTTGTTCTGTCAGTTTGACAAAAAACATCGTAAATAAGTTTCCAAATACTTTGACCATTAGAGGAAATTTCAACTCAAAATGGGTATTTTAACCATAATTCAAATTCCATGTCATCATGTATTAGCCAATGAAATTGCTTTAAATTTGAAATACCGTATAGGTCTTAAACGATTTTTTAATATAAATTTGGGGATAGGTATCATAAAAAAACTTCTTTTTTTGTTCGTATTTTTGACATATCACCCTGTGTTTTTACTCAAATTTCAATCAGGAGAGCTCGTTGGATGTCATCATCATTGTATCCAACGAGCTCTCCGTACTGAAATTTGAGTCAAAACACAAGGAGTTATGTCGAAAATACGAACAAAAAAAGTAGTTTTTTCTTTTCTTCCTCCCAAATTAATAAATATTATTTTATTATTTTTTTTAGGAGGCCCAGTTTGAGTTAAAATTTCCTCTAATGCACCACTATTTGAACATATATTTGGGGATGATAAGTTGCATTTATTTTCAAATGTGTTCCTTGTGGTTTAATAATGAAGCCAAGATCGTTACCTGTCATCTGTCACAATGGAATTCTAGTTTGTTAGTGAAGGAAAGATCACCATTTGTAATAATGGAATTAGGCATGGCATGCAGTTTAAATTTTTGATCCATGAAGAGTTGGGAAATTATCGATGGCATGAATGGGTGATCTAAGGAAAAAAAGAACATATTTCAAAAGGAAATCAATTACCACCATGCTGATAAATTTGTTGTTAAATTTAAGAAGGGTAATGGTAAATCAATGGAACTGACAACTTAGATAATGGTGGGGATCAATAGTAGCTGAAATTCCTTGAGGGAATTTAGTATTTCATCCTTGTTCCTTTGACATGTGTCACATTCAACTACAAACACATGGATGTCCTTTTTCACGCCATCCCAAAAGAATTAACACTAAGTTATGTTTGCACAATATGCAGTGTCTTGGCCGTTTCCATCATCTCCTTTGTAAGTTGTCCCGAGTGAACACTTTGTTGCTTAGGATGAGCCCCAGAAAAATTCTCTCTTTTAAAGGAGCTTGAAGTTTCCAGATAAGATACCACTTCCAAGTTCCTTACTTCATAAAGTCTTGTTTTGTTCGTTGCATAGAGAAAACAATCCCGTTGGCTATGAAGTCTTATGGATGCCGTTTATAGGGAGGTTTAATACTGCTGCAACATTTTTTTCAAACTCCAAATATCCTGCATCTTTCCAACCCGAGGACTGCCACCCATTGATATCTGTCATAGCCATCAGCTAAAAAGGATATTTTGTGAATGAGAAAGTTCATTCAAGGGCTGAGATAGTCTTTGTACATCCATCCCACCTACCCAACGATGAGTGCCCACTTTGACCCATTGTCAATTGCCTATAAGCTAGACAAGAAGATTACTTGTAAGAGGGTAAGCCCCCTACTATCTATTTCAAGCAAAAGGAGCTTCTTGAAGCTAGTGTTTTTGAGGTGTATAGATCTTGTGCAACTAAGAGTTGATTGATGTTACATGCGATTTGTTTAGTAAATAATGTGCCAACAAGAAACAAAGCAAGAATGATGTGCCAACAAGAAACACAACAAAGATGATGGATTTTGTAAATAATAATATTGGTATTGTTTGTTGTGCTGGCTTAACAATTAATGCGTTTGGCTAAGGCTCTTTAACCATGTATGATGGAGGTTTTAAAATAATGTTTTGTATTATGCTTTTCCTTTTGTAGTGTCTTTACTTTCTTTGTATGCTATTTGTATGAGTTGTGGATTATGGTTAGTTTTAAATTTGTTCTTTTTCATTACTTTTAGAAGTATAATTGGTTATAAAAAATGAAAATTGACTTTTTATCATCAACATTGTAATTATGAAAAACACGTAAAACAATGTTTGAGATCAAAATTACATAATTTGGATTTTGAAGCCCTAGAATTCATTGAATTCATAAAAGGCCATCTATATTCCTTAAAATACCATATGTGCTTATACCATAATTAGCAACATTATCTACTATTGGATTCAAAGTTTGAAGAGTAATTTTCTTTTACAACACTTTTCTAATCCATACTCTCTTTTGATGCTGAAAAAATATCTTATAATCTCCTTTGGCAATGGAAAAGACACAAGAAAGCTTTAATTCTCATATTATTTGGATGCAATGATGATGCACCATTTACTCTTTATGAATATTTATGTCACTAGTATAGATCCATCTTAAACCAGATCTATCAAGTATCATGAGAGATCAAATCCCTTGATCTGTAAACCATTTTCAAGTTTTTACATTAAAAAAAATATTTGCATCTATTGGAATGTGATCCCTCTTAGTAATTATAGAAAAATTTATGTATCCTTTGATGTCCCAATACATACAACAACACAAAAAAAACTCTAACCTTAATGAAAGTACCAAATATCGTTAACATTAGTTCCTATTGCACTTTTAGATGATATGTCATTAACTACAATTATTTGAATACAAATGCAATTGTTTTTGAACAACTCCTCCAATCACACACGGATAAAATAGAACTTCAATCATCTTCCTAAGAGGTTGTCGTAGAACACTCCCTCATAGTGTGGAGAAAATAGATCTTTATCAAATGTTGGATTAAGCTTTAAACTTTTGTGATAAACCATGAAGCTTTAGATTTTTCTGATATAACTTCAACCCACTTTATGACCATGGAATCACAAATCCCTTGGAGAAAATTCACACCCAGCCCAATGGCCAATACCATGAGTATGTATACTGCCCTCAATATTTCCATGTTATTGGTCCCTACACTAACTCCATATTCAAAGGACCACTGATGAGATACTAATAATTATATATTAACCACTTGCTTGAGCGTAAAGTCCTCATAGATATGAAAACAACAAAAAATTATCTAATCTTAATCCGAGTCTTGAATAATATTAACATTAGTGCTTGCCATCTTTATAGATAATTTTATTATCCGATAAACATCTATGAAATCCATTGAAAACTATCATTGATGGGTGCTAACCATAGTAAAAAGTCGAGACAAACCTTGAGAGGATCAAGAAAAAACTTATAACCTCCCCTACATTATGATGAGATATCTCATGTTTGGTTCATAATCACTTCAACTAATCCTCAAATCTAATCTTTTTGACTACAAACAATTAAAAAAAAAGAAAGACATTAATAAATTCAATGATCCTCCTACAAAGTCACTTTAGTTCATTGTTATCTTTTAGCACGTTGTCTTCAACTCACCAAATAATGCACCCACAACTTGTTTTGATAACTATGTTGTTTCTGAATTGTTCTCCCTAAGTGAGGAGAAAAGAGATCACCTAAAAATGTTGCTTTTAACTTATGTGAATAAACCATGAAGCTCAAGATTTTTCCTCTCACAACCTCCTTAGACACTTTAACCAACATGAAATCCCAATCACATGGAGAAAAATCACACCTTTGACCAATTCCACAAGTATGTATACTATCCTTAGCGTTGTCGTGTTTTTGGTCCCTACACTAACCTCATTCAAATGACCCAATGATAATTCGGTAAGTATATATCACCCCCCTGCCTCACAAAAACTTGGGTTCTCTTTGGATGCCTTAGTAAAAAAAACCCCATTACTTGGATTTTTCTAGTAGTAGTGGGGAGATTGTTCGCTTCTTGTTCTCATTAGAATGCTTATGGAAAAAAATAGAGTCATTCTTAATCTTGTAAACAAATTGTCTCATGGAAAAACTAAAACTTTGAAACTATTATCTGGCCAGTCATATGGACCATAAAGCAAAAGGGGTAAAATGTTGATCCTTTTCCCTAACTTCCTCATCTTCAATCCAGAGTTCCAAAGCTTTCTCCTCTGAGGATCCCTTTAGTGACCCATTACCTTATGTTAACCTTTGAACAACAACCCACACTTACTAGCTAAAGAGACATGCAGCAAAAAGATGGAACACAATCTCACCATTTTCTTTGCACAATGGGAAAATGGCAATGTATTTTCTGCAAATCATCAAAAGGACCCGATTGGAAAGAAATAACCAAAGATATGTAGGTGTTATGTAGTCCTAGAAGTTTCCAAACGAAACTCTTATGACCATTTGATTGATCATATCCCCGTTGAGGGAATGCTCCCTCATAACCCAGATAAATTGCGTAGTTCCCACCTGATTTGTTTAATCCCCAAAAAAGTGAATCCTCCTCATCTCCAAGTGAAGCCAGATTTCCAACCAATGTTCAATTATGAAAAATATTGCAACAAATATATCTTAAGCATACAAAAATCCAAAAGATAATCAGTGAATCAAAATTGAACCCGATTACGCACAGACATCCATGTCCACTCTCACCCTACCGCCATTCCCAATTAGCCACAATCCATCCTTGCTAATGATAGGGAAAACATCGAATCTTTCTTTCCATAATATGTATCCACCACTAGAACCTATCCTAGGATCTTTGACCCAAACTTCAGTGTTGTTGGTTGGAACGTACTTGTTGACAATGACTTCTTGCCACAAGCCTTCAACCGAGAGCATCCTCCACGCACTCTTCTTTGCAAGAGATTGCAAAATCTGTAGATCTTTAAGCTTTGAACTTATTGCTTTTGGATGAACCATTCTTTTCCAATTCACCAAAAAGGTATCCATTGCTTCTCCTTTTTCCTAGCCCAATGGTAGTGAATGCACCACCTTGTATTTTGTTTAGGATTCCTGCGGGGATGGAAGAAATAGACATCGAGTGGACTGGAGTTGCTCCAGCCAACCTTTATCAAAGTGAACTTGCCCCTCACTGATAACCACCTATTTTACCAAGAAGACATCTTTAGATAATATTTTCCCAATCGCTGATGTGATAGTCAATTTCATGCAACTCAAATCCCAAGTATTTTTATTTCTAAACTTTTCATTAGATGAGTAGTCAATATTGTTTTCCTTCATTAATCTCCATGCTGGTAGCTCCACAAAAGAGTTTAAATCTAGTTCATTTCTTATCAAACCATTATCCAATATCAACTTGTCATTGACAAATAAAAGATGAGTAAATCAAATATATTTTGACATGTTGATGTATTTGTAACTTCAGAATGTATTCACTTGTATATCTTATATTGTACCCCAATGTTCCTATCGTGAGAATCATTTGTATTTCATTGTAACCCAATGTTCCTATCGAGAGAGTCATTAATATAATAAAGTCATGTAAATTCATTGAGGTTAACCCTCCATTGTAAGTCGGGGCAATATTCCCCACAATTGAGTTAAGGTTAACCCTCCTTGTTGATCGAGTGGGGGGGGGACGGGGAGGGAGAGTCCCCACAATTGTGTGGCACTAGGCTTATTAGAATCTCCTAGAGAAGTCGACCTTGGTAAGTAATTGTCAAGTTAGAAGTTAATATAAATAGAGAGTGAGCCTTTCTATTTGTTACACACACTCACCCAGCTATAGCGCATAGGTGAGAAAAGAGGAGTTCACACAAGTGAGAGAGAGAACAACTGTTGGAGATCATCTTTATGTATTTGGGTTTTACTGCTTCCATTGGTGCTCATTCTATCTCTAAGGAAGTTGCGGGGTTTTCTCATTTATGGTTTCCCTGAGGAAAATCTTTGTGTCTATTGTCTCTTGTTATTGATTGTTGTACATGTTATTCTCTCAGATAAGATCCTAAGATCATATTGCTTAAATGATAAAAAAATAACATGGTATCAGAGCTAACCTGAGAAGAAGAAACTGTGAAGCTGTGGAATTTAGGGCTTATTAATTTTTGGGTCTCTCTCCACATATCATCAGCAAAAGGAGGCTAGGTTGACTCTCCATTGAATGGCGCATCTTTCTGTCGAAGCAGAATTTGATTCTGGGCATTTTCAGTTTTTGTTGCGGGAAATTAGGGTTTTTTCGAAAAGGAATTTTTGAGTGAGCCAAGCATAGGATTTATCTCCTCATCAAATTCTAAGTTTAGAGACCAAGTTAAATTTTTTTGGTTGAGTAAAACTCCAGGAAAGTCAAACCCTAGTTTGACCCCATGCCTGAAAAAGCCTAAAATACTAAAATTGGTAGTTTTGGTACATTTGCTATATCTAGAGATTAAAGAAGGATCAAGAGCCAAACTTTTCATAGGCTGAAAATCCTGATGTACCCTGTGTAAAAATTTCAGCCTCACATTCTCTTTATTCTGGGAGATATGATTCCTCCAAATCAGGGTTCCATCCCCTTCTAAAATTCATCCCTAAAAAGGATATTTAGGGAGAATTGCTATATATCGGGATACAAAGGTCAAAATGAAATTTCACAAGTTGTTCCAGATAGGGAATAGACTTTAATTTTCGTGGTAAAATTTTCATACCCCGAAGGTGAAACAGGGACACGTGGAAGTCCGTACAAGTTCGCTATGCTGAACAGTCCTAAAATAAGTCACCTTGGGAAAACACTCATAAGTCCCAATTGGTGAAACCAATTCTACTCAAAATTGTGGTGTTGGAAAGAGGACAGACGAGGCTACCTCAGTAGCAAATTTCTGAAATAGAAGAGCATTATTTTCAGAGATATTGAAGAAACACCATCAGGAATTTCTGTAGAGGAAATTGGAAAACTAGGGCTTCCCGTTCCAGGAGATTCCCTACACTATTTTCAGAAAAGGAGTACATTGGACAACTTGCCTTGAAGAGGCCCATCTTTTTATCCAATCAGAAATTTGAAATTCCAAGTTTTTAAAATTAGGGTTTCTATGACAAACCCTAGATCAGCTTGATCTGAAACTAGGACAGACACCTTAAATCAGTAAGATCTAATCTTTCGTATTTCCATTTGAGGTTCTCAGTTAAAATGTGTCATCACACCAGCTTGATGTAAAGCTTGGTGAAGATGACAACTTCCAAGCATGGAAGTATAAGAACTCTGTGATCCTTGAAGAAATTGACTTGTATCAGTATTTCAGTAAGAAAGTTCTAGGAGATAGAGGGAGATGAGGATAAGGCTAGAGCCAAGAGAATCATTCTTGATTCTATTAAAGATCATCTCATCCCTCATGTTTCATCCCTAAAGACACCAAAAGGAAGTGTTTGATGCTACAATGAAGTAGTCGAAGAAGAATAAGATACTATTATAACCAACTTGAATGGCCTCCCATGATCATGGGATTCATTCATTTGAGGAATGTGTGCCAGAAGGAAGTGATTACTTTCGGCAGACTTTGGGAAGAGTGCACATAAGAAGAATCTTGGCTCATAGTAAAAGAAAGAGTAGATGAGAGCAACTGAATATCAAGCTCTCACGATCCAAAGAATATCCCTCAAGCGATGAGGAATACAGAGGACTCAACTCTTGAAGAACCTCTTATCCATATTAACATTTGGATAAGAAATGATGTTATTATGAATGAAGAATATGATGAAGCTGAAGGCTCAAGCAGGAGTATACCCACGAAACAAATAAAGATAAGTATTCAATTGTCATTTCATGATATTTTTTTGTTATGCATTTGTTTATATTTAGTTGATGTGTTATGCATGATAGAATTAATGACAGTATACTACTAATATGCATGTGATGGGTAAGTACCTCATGGTGCCATACAAATCTCCATTGCTACTTATCTAGAATGAAACCTCTTTGCTGACATATTGGATTAGTGCACAATCTCAATAACGTCATGGTAGAGATGGAAGGCATCTAGAAAGTTTCCGTGAGATATGGATGAATGTTGTATTGGATAAATTAGTTGCATGATTATATCTTTATGCATAAGAATTTGTCATTATGAATATGCCTTATGAAATGTTTCCAACCATACAACTAATGCATTTGACTTGCAGGAAAGATCGTGTATAATCACCTACAAGAAAAGAAGGATGAGACTTGTTCCGAAGAACAAGTGACGATAATTCAAGAAGTAATCCAAAATGAAGAATAGTATGACGAGACTTCAAGAGGCCTCAGACACACTCTAGTTATGTGACACTATTGAGCGACATCATTGACGCAGATCCTTCCAGCTATGAAGAAATAACCAAGAAGAAAGGGAAGGAGAGTACCAGTTCAAGAAGAATGATGTCTAGGATGCAGTATCAAGTCCTGAAGGGAAGTCTGTAGATCCAACATGCAGTAGATGGAAACATTGCAAGATATAATGCAAGATTTGTAGCACCATGCTTCTCATAGAAAGAAGGCATAGACTATGAAGAGACATTTGTAGCCACTAGAAGTTTGACAAGAAGAGTCATGTGTGCAAAAGAAGGCCTTGTACAAGCTCAGAAGACACCCATGGGATAACACATACATGAGGAGATTGGAGATCGCCTAGAGAAATGAAGATCTTAACCTTTGCTACAAGGTTGAAGATGAAATCCTATAGAGGATGAAAAGCTCACAGATGGGTGCAAGAAGAACTTTTGAAAAGGTTCAAGATAGAGGATCTTGGTATCTAGTGACCCTAGATGGATACATAAAATATTAGTAGCAGAGGAAGATACTTGTCACTCTGGTACAGAATGTTTCAATGCGTAGAGTACGAAAGGCAGAGGGAGAATGATGCTCTGCTTCATAGGGAGTGACTGCAGAAGATCCCGAGGTTTGACATGGTACGTTAGGATGGAAATATTACTGATGTCTCTAGGATTTACTGAGAGTAAAGAGGATTCCAAATTGTACGTCAAGGTTGAAGGTGGAATACCAGTGATGCTCCTGTTATATGTCGATCACTTGTTAAAGTTGCAAGAAGGAGACTTGCTGCTGAGTTCGAGATGAAGGACTTGGATATGATGCACTACTTTCTAGGCATGGAGGTGTGGCAGAATGCAGATGGAATCTCCCTGGGACAAGGGAAGTATATAGTTGAGATCCTGAAGAGGTTCAAGATGATGGAATGCAAAGCCATGACCACACCTATGGCATCGAACCGGAAGCTATTGAGTGTTGCTTCATCCGAGTCGATAGATGCTATGATGTGATGTCAGATTATTGGCTCATTGATGTACCTGACGAATAGAAGACCAGATATTTTCTTTGCTGTGAACACATTGAGCCAGTTCTTGCTGGATCTGAGACATGTTCACTTGATGGTTGAAAAGCATGAAGTGAGGTACCTAAAGGGTACAGTTGATTGTGGGCTCAAGTATGAAGCGAATTAGAATATTAACCTGGAGGGTTATGTGGATTCGGATTGGGTTGGTAGTGCCATTGATAGGAAGAGAACTTTGGGGTGCTGTTTCAGTATGAGATCGGGTGTGATCTCTTGGTTTAGCAAGAAGCAGTCCTGCATGGTGTTGAGTACAGCCGAGGCAAAATATGTTTCCACTTTCTAAGCTATTTTGGAGGTAGTATGTTTCTTTTGAAAACTACTATTTGATTTGATTGATCTGACTTGCATTTTTGTATGATGCAGAGAGTAGCAATGAAGCTCCAGTATGTGATACAGATCGAGATCTCTCGAAAGAGGGAGTTCTAGCATAGCCAGTGAGAGAGGTTTTCTGAGCATAAAATCCTAGCGAAGCTCGTAGGTTACTTAGATGTAAAAAGTCCTGTAGGTTGTCCTCGGATATAATTCAACCCTGGGGAAGCTAGCAAGTTATCCATGGACGTAATCAACCCCGATGTGATTCTTTGCTAGAAATCCCCAGAGTAAAGTTTGAGTACTTTAGGGAGAAGCTTGGTGTTCTCCAGATCGAGGTTCCCTCCAAGGGGAAGTGATGAGTCTGTGAGCCCTTCCGACATGGTCGTAGGCTAGGCATCCCATTGTTGGATGTAAGTGCAGAGCCTTTTTGACATGGTGGCAGGCTGGGCCTCCCATAGTCAGATGTAAGTGCAGAGCCTTTCTGACATGATGGAAGGCTGGGCCTCCCATGGTCAGATGTAAGTGCAGAGAGCCTTTATGACATGGTGGCAGGCTGGGCCTCTCATGGCCAGATATAAGTGCTAAGCCTTTTCGACAAGGTGGCAGGTCGGGACTCCCATGGTTGGATATAAGTGCTGAGCCTTTCCTACATGGTGGAAGGCCTGGCCCCATAGTCAGATGTGAGTGCTGGGCCTTTCTGACTCTGGTGGCAGGCCAGGCCTCAAATGGTCAGATGTGAGTGCTAGGCCTTTCTGACATGGTGGTAGGCTGGGCCTCCCATGGTCAGATGTGAGTGATGGGCGTGCCATTATGACATGGATGCTGGATGTGTTCCTCCCATGGTTAGATATAAGTGTTGGGCAGGCATTTTCGACATGGTGGCTGTTGAGCCTCATTTTATTATCATTTTTGGCAATTAAATAACACATTTAAACACATATTTTATTATCTTTAGTATATTTTATGTCATGCAGATCGTTATTTCAGCACAAGGTAAGAACAAATTTGTTGTTATTACAACTTTGGTCATTAATATCATTTTTATGATTTTATTAACTCAAAATTATATTATTTAAAGCATATTTAATATATTATTTGATATGTATATTCATTTGCAGATTTTATAGTTCGTTTGGGAAAATTAACACCAAAATGCATTCAACCTTCCTTTTGCACAATATGTCCAGCTCACGACCCAACTTGGCGTTCAGCTCATCATTTAGCCGTCGCACGAAATTCGATGGTGGTTTTCCACGTTTACCCTAGATTGACGCACAATATATCCAGCTCACGACTCAGTGTTCCGTTCAGCTCGCCCATAAGCCCGCGCGCTATCCATAACCGGTTTTGGGAATTTAAAACATGAAATAGCCTGCAACCAAACTGATCATCCACGCGCTTAGGTAATAAAGCCATGTTCTGGATAGCACACCAGCTTGCAATCTCCTTCGCTTGCCACCTATATACTCACTATCCACATGATTCAAAGGGATAGAACGACCTGTGTTCTAGAAGACCGACTGTGTCGCCACCCTCGCCCTCCACAACACCACCAGTTCATGCTGTAGAGGTCACGCTTGCGCTGAAGAAGGAAGACGTCCATGCGCTGGCATGAAATCAATTATGTGCCTTTAAAGATTGACTAAAATTAGAGAGAAATCGACCTTTGAGGGTCGACTTGCTCATATCTCATGTAAACTATATATATTAGTCTCTGAATATAGAGCAGAGTTAGTCAGGAGATTTAGAGAAGTATTTTGTTAAGCAGTTCATAGTTTTCACTGTAATTTTGTTTCTGAATTTGAATAAAGAGTTGTATGCATTGCTGTTGAAGATTGTGTTTGAATAGGAGTTAGCAGACATCACCCCTGGTTGTTGAGAGGGAGCCTCATCAACCAGAGGTTCATTTCTTTGTTTAATTCAGTTCTTTCTTTTCTGTTTTAGCTAGTCTAGTTTAATTTCCAGTTTGTTTTCATTAGATAATAGTAAATGTTATTTTATTTCATGTATTGCATTAGCTTAGTTTTATTTCAGCAGTTAAACAAGTAGATGCGTGCCTAGCTTTGCTTTCAGTCATTTATTTTCAGTGTTTTGCTTCAGTTATTTTATTTATAGTCATCTCATTCCAGTATTGTTTTTAGTCTTTATTTCCAAACATATAAAATAGTTTGCTTTCATTTGAATTCAGTCTTGTTTATTTATTTCCTGTTATGAATTTGCTTATATAAAATAGTTTGCTTTCATTTAGATTCAATTTTGTTTATTTATTTTCTGCCACAAACTTGCTTAAGTTAATTTCCAGTCTGTTTAAATGAATTTCTAGCTTACTAATTAGTTTAATATGCAATGCTTTCTTTTTGTTTAAGAGTTAGTTTGAGGTTAATTTGCTGATTAAATAGGTTTGTTTATTGATTCCATGCATTAGGTTTATATTTGCATAACATCAGCTGAAGAATTAGTTCATTTGGGTTAATTTTTACCATTTTGAACTGTACGGACTGCCATTCGGACCGTCTGTTCAGTCTACCATTCAGCCACCCCTTACAAACCTACTGTTCAGTCTGTCATTTAATCCTCGGTTCTATTTTTAGTGTTTCTTATGTATTTTAAGATTGTTTCTAGTTTTGTTTTTTCAATATTTGGATTATGTTTGTAGTTGGTAGTTTTATTTAAGCATTACAATTAAATTTTGACTGTTTTAGATCATTGATTAAGGTTTTATTATTCTTCTTTTATTTTTCTTTTCACCTTAAATTAAATATGGATTAAATTGTTCTTATTTATTGAATATTAAACATTGATTTCGTTTTACTTTTGTTTTATGTCATGGTTATGTTTGTTTGCATATAGAGTTTAGGGTTAGATGTATTATTTTTAAGAGGAAGTTAGATTATTTGTAATCATAGGAATCATTCTTGTTTTTTGTATGTATTTATTGAAGAATAGAGTTTAAATATCTTTATTAAGTTTTCTACTTGCTTCTGTTTAATATCTTTATTAAGTATTCTACTTGCTTCTGCTTATTATCTTTATTAATTCTTCTACTTGCTTTTGTTTATTATCTTTATTAAATTTTCTACTTGCTTCTTTTAAAGTTTTATTTATTAAGTTTTCTACTCGCTTTTTCAGTTTTCTATTCTTTGTAAGATAAGTTGTCTTTTTACCCCAGCCTTCTGCTTAAGGAGTAGTTAGTTGGTTATTTGTCAGTTCCGTTGTTATAATTCCTTTTATGTATGAGTTAGTGTTTGAAGTTATGAGTATTATTGTTTATATCTTTCTTTTAGTAGCTGTTTAAAATTTGATACTCCAGTCCAGTCTGGTTATTCAGATAGTTTTAGGAGTTTGAATCGGTTTTTCATTTTGAAAGATCTTTTGATCTTTTGTTTATTAAAATATCTCCACGACACCGTAGGAGCCTTTTTACCTTTGCATATATTTTTTATCAACTCTAAGCATACCAACCCCGGCCGATAATTAAATATTAGGTGTATTTAAGATAGTAGAACACACCCAAACAGTGGTAGGCTAGGCCTCCCATGGTAGGATATAAGCACTGCAGAATATGAAGACCTACCTGGAGGCTAGGCCTACAACCACCATGAAAAAGGTCCGGGTCTGTAGAACTTCCTATGACGAGTATAATTGAGATAACACCATTTGATCGAGAGAGCGGAAGCAGTGATGCTGATCCAGCTTTGATGTTGATCCAAATTTGATGATGATCCAGCTTTGATGATGATCCAAGATTGATCCAGTGACGAAGACTTGTGCTGATGAATTGTGTCAAGAGAATACCTTCCTAGTTAAGAGAGAGTGTTGATGTATTTGTAGCTTCGGAATGTATTCACTTGTATATCTTATATTGTACCCTGATGTTCCTATCGGGAGAGTCATTAATATAATAAATTCATGTAAAGTCATTGAGGTTAACCCTCCATTGTAAGTCGGGGAAATAGTTCCCACAATTGAGTTGAGGTTAACCCTCCTTGTTGATTGAGGGAGGGGCGGGGGGGGGCAAAGCCCCCACAGTTGTGGGGCACTAGGGTTATTAGACTCTCCTAGAGAATTCATCCCTGGTAAGTAATTGTCAAGTCAGAAAGTGGTAAAAAATTAGTATAAATAGAGAGTGAGCCTCTCTATTTGTTACACATACTCACCCAGCTATAACGCATAGGTGAGAAAAGAGGAGCTCACACAAGTGAGAGAGAGAACATCTGTTGGAGATCATCTTTCTGTCTTTGGGTTTTACTGCTGCCATTGGTGCTCATTCTATCTCTAAGGAAGTTGCGAGGAAAATCTTGGTGTCTATTGTCTCTTGTGATTGATTGCTATGCATGTTATTGTCTCAAATAAGATCCTAAGATTATATTGCTTAAATGATAAAAATATAACATGACATTTTGAATCCTTTGATGAAACCATTTCCCTATATCAACATGTCATTGAAAAATAAAAAGTGAGTCAATGAGATATATTTTGACATTTTGAATCTTTTGAATGGTCTTCTTTCTCTTTATTCTCTTCATGTAACATTTGAACCCATCCATAACCAGAAAAAAATCAAAGGTCATAATTGAAAGCCTTGCCTAAGGTTCCTTGTGGTTTTTAAAAACACGAAGGAAAATTCATCAATCCTATTAAAAAAAATGCTCAACCTCTCAAATGAAATCCACCCAAAACCTACATTTAACACGATAAGCTTGAAATATAGCCAAGCCACCTTGTCATATGTCTTTGAAAAATCAATTTTAACAACCAAAACATGAAGTTTCTTAAGTTTATGGAGTGTATTACCTATTGTCTCAATCCCACTGTATCCGTAATAAACTTTCTTTCTAGAGAACTAAATTGCTCCTAAAATATTTAGAATTGGTTTTAGGCTCAAAGACAACTTCATATGGTGACATTTTAGTAGCACCAAGATAGGTTGTTTGTACTACCATTACCATGTACCCAATAGATCCTAAAGCTGTTTAAGCCACAGGGTACCTCGATTTCACCATAAAATTTATCCTATGATACCAAAAACGAAATATTTAGCTACTTGTAAAACCTCAACAACGAAAAACAAATCTACAAGAAACTTTAATACGTAAATTTAGCCTCAACACAACCAACTCTCATACTTTCTTCCAACATTATGTAATTTAATTCCATGCATACCAAATAGAGAAACCTCCAATAATAGAATACATAAAGAACATAAAATAAAATAGCATTTCATAACACATATTCATTGCACTTATCAATATGGAAATAATCCTCCAATTGACTACAAATAAAGGATGTTTCTCCCAGGTTTAGGTACTCTGTCACATGTAATCTCTCTGTGATAGAGGCCACCATGAGTTGAGTCTGTCATTCCACAAGGGTGAAGCTTCCAAGTTCTTTTTCTCAACTCACAACCCGTAAATAGATATGGTACTTTATAACTATCCCAATCAATCAACATTATTCCCCTTTAGCCTACACAACGCTAAGAATTAGATCCCCTTCTTTGCAACTAGTCCCTCAGGTTATTACAATTCCCCCCCAGTGTTCTCACATTGGTTAGATAGGGGATTTCATCATTAGACTCCCAATATTTTTTGTTCTAGTCCAAGTATTCCCTTCTATTCAACCCAATAATCATTGGTATCCTTTCCCCATGGAAATTTTATCAACATTCATGAAAGTGTAGTTAACATCATAACTATCCTGCCTCTTACTTCCCCAATTCCTACCAACAAGAATGATGGATAAATGATTGAAATAATACTTGATCCTCTCAGATCCCAACATTATATTTGGAAGTTATGGTACCTCCACGTTGCCCTCATGAGGTTCCCACATTTCCCCCTTTAATCCCAAACTTAGGTTAAATATGAAAAATAGTTAAATAATTATCTCTCATAATCACGGGGCTTAGAAAATTTGGATAAAATCACTAATTGAGGTTTATAATCAATTCTTAGGACATAGATTAGATAACTCACTGTGGTCCTCTCTCCTTAGCCCCCTTTCATTTCTTCCATTTATGGAATCATAGCCCCACATCTATTCTTCATCCTTTCATTTGTAGTTGTTAGATATTTTTATATTGTCAATCAATGTACATCGTTACAATATATTTAGTCATAGATCATTTATGTCCAAGTTCTATCCATTTCATCATTACATAAATAATTACTTTCAGGGGTCCAAAATAGGGTATTGCAACCATTCTCTACGTGGTATCCATTTAACCATTTGTTCTGTCAGGTTGACAAAAAATATCGTAAATAAGTTTCCAAATACTTTGACCAACACTATTTGAACATCTATTTGGGGATGATAAGCTGCATTGATTTTCAAATGTGTTCCTTGTGGTTTTCCAATGAAGGCAAGATCATCATCTGTCACAATAGAATTGTAGTTTTCTAGTGAAGGCAAGATCATCATTTGTAACAATGGAATTAGACATGGCATGCAGTTAACAATTTTGATCCATGAAGAGTTGGGAAATTATAGATGGCATAAATGGGTGATGTAAGGAAAAAAAGAACATATTTCAAAAGGAAATCAATTACACCATGATGATAAATTTGTTGTCAAATTTAAGAAGGGTAATGGTAAATCCATGGAATTGACAACTTTGATAATGGTGGGGATCAATAGTAGCTGAAATTCCCTAAGGGCCTTCTCTATTTCATCCTTGTTCTTTTGACATGTGTCACATTCAACTACAAAGATATGGATTTCCTTTTTCACGCCATCCCAAAAGAATGATCACTTAGTTCATTTGTATGTTTTCTAAAATTTTGAGTGACCCGCGGTAAGAGAGGAATGTGATTCCACTAACACCTAGTATTTTAAAGTATAGTTCTATACCAAAAATTAAACCCTTTATACCTCAAGGTGTTATGAAATCAAGTATACAATGTAAGGGATTTGAGGTCCTCCTTGGGCCATTGGATGAGTTGAACCACCTTATCATTACCCAACCATTCCTGTCATACCTTTGAATTCAATATGGGAATAGTAAGGATAAGGAAAAGATGGATCTTACTCATATTTCTTAGACAACTTTACCATCACATTTTATTTTCTCTTCTTGTATATAATTCCATATTCATAACCTAACATCCTAGTGATCCACTTGTGTTGCTCCGGTGATGATAAATGTTATTCCAAAAATTACTTCAAGGCATGATGGTCTTCTTGATCTAGAGGTTCCTCCAAATGAGATACAAACATCATGTATCAATGAGATGAAGGATGTTTTTCATTTAATTCTTAGAGGGGTACTTTCCTATGTTTCGATCACAAAACTATTTATCGGTGAATGCTAATGGGTGGCCCTCCTACATCAACATTTCCCCATGACCTTTTTCTTGTGGAAGGAACCACATTTCGAAACAAAAGGCTTAGTGAATATTGGAAAGAATGGATGCATATTTCATCTATTTCAGTGTTTTCTAGGTGGAAACATTGGATGAATTTTCTTATAGGTCCCATTTAAGGGACATGTCTTACTTCACATATTTTGGGTCCATAACCTTTTGAGGCCCATTTGAGGGATTAAACACTTTTTGGGATCAAAATTTTAGAAACATAGTCTCTATACCCTCGATGTTGTTCTACACTTTGATTTGTTTCCAATTATGCAAAAATCACCTCAATCAGAGTTCACATGAGAGAGTTATGCCTCCTGCAAGTTGACCTATCATGTGCACCACTATGGTATCGAGTGGATTTCACATCAACTATCATTACCCACACGTTCGGATCTATCCATGTGTGCACTTTCAAGAACATTCTATAAGGTCCAAAACCTTAACCCTATTCGAGAGTTGAGGCATGAAAAAGCCCTAAAAATAACCCTAGATGGTTATCAGGACATTGTTAAATACTGGGCCACTAGAAGAAGGGGTTCCATTCTTATCACACTATTGTATTGTTCCATAGGATATTAGAGAATAACAAATGAAGTATAATATCATGTAGTATCCATACATGCCACCATGTCATAAGTAACTCAACAAAGAGTACCACTTTTTATTTAATTTAATAAAGCTTATGATCTTCAGGCTTCTGGTTGAACCTCACTGTGAAAGATGTTTGAAAAAGGAAGAATAAATTCAATAAAATGACCAAACAATCATGGTGAAATTGAATAATCAAGAGGCAATAATTTTCCAGCATAACATTATTATTATTATCATTAATTCGTGTGTAATACAATGATGATACAATAAGGATGATTCAAATCCACTAGGTATGATTCGAATTCACCAGATTGGACTGGCTCTAGAGTTAACTAACCGTGGGAAAATCACCATTGGGAGCTCACTAATTTAATTCAGGACAACTAAATTAGTTCACAATTAGTTAATTGAACAAGGTATGTAGGAAAAGGCACCTAACCTCCTTAAATTAGGAAAATGTGGCACTATGCTAACTGGAGATGAACTAACTAATGGCCATCATAGGATAACTCACCACATACTAGGGTGAAATGATGGCGGGACTCCCAAGACTCAATGTGGGTTCCTAAATGATAGGGATTGGCCTCGAGAGCTACAAAACTCATGGAAACTGGCGCATCAAGTGTTAGGTGGGCCCCAAATGAAATGAGTTCTCCAT
>LPNX010102248.1:244527-283902 GCA_001517045.1 Pseudotsuga menziesii | reverse complement strand
GCCCCCCCCCCCCCCCCCTTTAATCGAAACTTGGACAACTTGGGCCCTAGACACGAAGACCAAAGGTCACCCATACAATAATGCATAATAGTATCTGCTCAATAAATTGATAAAATAGAGAAAACCTCATGGGAACCCCCCCCCCCCATCCGAATGAATAGTGGAACCAAGATCAAGCTTTCACACCAAGAGATAATTTCCTCCCGAGTAAAAAACTTGTGAAATTTTTTTGTAGTCTGCATCTTTGTGGAGCAGTAATGTAGTGGGATGGTCCTTGTGTGCACTAGTTCCCCGATACAGTGCATGCGAACTTCTCCACCTTCTTCCAATATGATGATATATATGAGAATAGATGTTGCTGATTTTGCAGCCAATAATTTGACAGTATGGAAGAGTTCAAATGGGGATGCCATGCCTTGGGGGCATGCATGAGCCCATACAATGGATTCCTCAACTTGTATGTCAAGAGAGAATCATCAGTGTACCCCTTGGGATTTTCCATGTAGATTTCTTCTTCCCACTTACCATGTATAAAGTTGATTTTATCTATTCTTTATGGAGGAAGAGAGACATGATTCAATTTCCCTATTGTTCTTCAGTGACTCATATTCCTTCTCCATGGCTTCCTGTCTTGATGAATCATGGAAAGCCACTCTGCATAATTGTTGATTAGACCTTACCATAATGTAGCATCTCTCTGGGAGTTTGTAGCACGTCTATGGGAGAGGTGGATTTGCATGACATAGCGCACGGTTGTCATATTGACACTGATATCTGGTTCTGCTCTTGTCAAATGAATCTCCAACCATGTTCCCAACAACCTCAATGAATTTATGAGCCCATTTAGGCCTAGGATTGGGAGTAAGGATTGGATCTAGATATGGATATGCTTGAACTTCGTCTTCAATACCAAGATATGATTCAACTTGGTCCTCTTCTTTAGATTCTGAATCTGAAACATTAATTGAAACATCATCATATGTAGATGGTTTAGGTAGAATGATTTTACCTTCCCTTTTAAATGGATGTTGAGATTGCACTGGATTTGAGTATGGAAAAAAATGTGAGAACTCATATGTCGTGGAGGCATGGTTTGCAACACCTTCCTCTATTAGCTTTCCAATAGAGATATATGAGATCTGCACTGAGTTAAGATCAAATACAACTCACTTTGGTGAGCTTGTATGAGTCATCTGATATACACACACCAAATTTGCTTCTAAAGAGGGTACACATAAGACATTTTTGAACATTCCATGCTCTAATTTGATCATACCTTTGCTGTCAGCTTGGATTTGAGTGTCATCTCCCATGTGAATACTTGGACCATCAATAATATTTAATGAAGAGAATGATTCTTTAGAGGTAACCATGTTGTTGGAGGCTCCTAAATCAATGAGGAAGGCTTGATTTTTTGAAAATCCAACCTTCAGTGCATGAAATCTCTCATGATCTTCAGTATTGTCTCTAGAATTAGCCTTCCTTGGTCCTTTAGGGAGGGAAATATTATGTTGTTCAAGGAGTCTTGACATTTGATCTATGGTATTATTCATACAACCCTTATTTGAGTGGTTTCCTTTCATACAATAGGAGCACTTGCCCTTGTCGAACCTCTGATATTTTTCCTTCTTAGAGCTTGAGGCTCCATATGATGGATCAAAATAGTCCTTTGGTTAAAATTCAATGTTCCTCTTATCCTTTCCTTTCCGCTTCCCCTTTTCTTGCACATTGTTTTTCTTCCCAACCAAGAGAGCTTGATTTTTGGAGGCTCAGAGGGCTCCCATCTATATCAGCTTATCTTGTTCTTGAATAAAAGATCCCGTGAAGGAATCAAGTGATGGAATTTGCCAATTTGGAGATGTTAGTATTCCGAAGTGAAAGGTGGATAAAAACACTAATAATTCTGGGCCAAGTTTTTTGAGAATAGAGAGCACCAATTGCTCATCCTTGTTTTCAATCCCACACTACTTGCACTACATGACCAAGGATTTGAACTTGGTGAAGAAACGGTGAATTGTTTTGAAGTTGATGGGATGAAGAGAAACCAGCTCATTCTCTAGAATATGACTTCTCATCTCATCCTTCTTTCCAAACAGTCTTTTGAGCTTTTTCCACACTTCTTTTGGAGTTTTTAATCCATCTAGGTGGAAGAGTAACTCCCTGGATATATGAATGCACATTAAACCAAATGATTCATCTAGTTTGTTTAGATACTTTGAATTTTCAAGCGACTACTAGAGTTCGACCTCCTTTCCCATGGTAAACCTGTACATACCTTTGTTGCGCAACAAAATCTGCATATCAACCCTCCAGTCAAGATAGTTGAAGGGTGTGAGGATCCTGGGTTTCAAGGCTTCTAACTTCTCCATCTTGCAGCTTCAAGGAGAAACACAATTCTTCTGAATTCTTCAATTTACCTGTAAAAATACTTCAATTCAAAGGCAAACCAATTCAATTACTCTCTACTTCGGTATGTGCACATTATTAGGGTGCTTCACACCTGGATAGACTTCTCTAGACAAAATCTGGAGGGAGCAATGCAAAGATAGCACAAATTATGTGGAACCCAACAAATTTTGGTGCATTAATGTAAGTTTTTGAGGATTGAAGTTGGCTTGAGTATCTGCTTTGATACCATGTTTAATTTAGTAAAGCTTATGATCTCCATGCTTTTGGTTGAACCTCACCGTGAAACAAGTTTGAAGAAGGATGAAGAAATTCAGTACAATGATCAAACAATCATGGTGAAATTGAATAATCAAGAGGCAATAATTTGTCAGCATAGCATTCTATCATTGTCATTAATCTGTGAGTAATACAATGATGATATAATAAGGATGATTCAAATCCATTAGGTGTGATTAAATTTCACCAACTTGGACTAACTCTAGAACTAACTAATTGTGGGAAAATCACCACTAGGAGCTCACTAATTTAACTTAGGAAAAATAAATCAGTTTACAATCAGTTTATTGTATGGAAATTGAACCCAGGTGATAGAACAATTGCACTCACAAAATTGCTAATCAAACATGCAAATTTACACACAAAGGAGACTGAAATTGGAGCATAACACTAATCTGTATTGAATAAGTGTACAATAGCCAACCTTATGAAGTCATAGGATGCTGCAATATATAATTACATGAGAGATTCAAGTGCATAAGGATTCCATTCGAAATAGTCAAAAGTAGGCTTACTAAATCTAGTTAAATCCCCCATAGGTGCATAAAGCAGTTTCCAAATCTACCTAGGAGCTCACGAATTGGAAAAGTCAAGTAGGAAAGCTAATAGGTGATGGAAGGAAAACCCATACATGCTTTTATTAGGAGAAAAGAATGGAGGATGTTGAGGGAAAAAAACAAGTCAACTGCACCTAGTCTTAGTTTCCCTTTAGCCATAAATCTCAATAAAGCATGCAACAAAGCAGAAAAAGCAGATATGCACTAGGGAGGATCTGGAATAAAGAAGATATGCTAAATATGGATTATAGGAGGTTTCCCAAGTGATCCATGACTCATTTTTAGCAAGTTTGACTTCTAGGACACGTGGAAGACAACTTGCACAGAGTTGAATATTGGAAACTAGGCAAATAAGACAAAAATGGATTAATCAATGTCTAAGGTAGCTAACTATGGGTTGATTATCCTAACACCCCCCCTTAATCCTGGCTTATGAGTAAATATCAGAAAAATTTAGGGCCTAGCAAGAAGGCTTAGTCACCCTTTACATACTGCATGTCCATTTAACCAAGGAAAGAGGCAAAAACCCAGTGGGAAAATCCTCCCTTAAACATGGACAGTAAAACAAAATTTGAAAATATTGACATCAATCATGCTTCATGGCATGATCAGAAATCCCCATTAGTGATTTGAGATTATTGAATATCTTCTCACAAAAAACTTTGGTGAAGATGTCTGCTACTTGTTCTGAAGATGCACAGAAGAGTAGGTGAATGGTGCCATCATGCAAAAGCTGTATGATGTAGTGCATATGGATCTCAATGTGTTTGGTTCTCTGTCTCTAAATTGGATCATTGAAGATTCAAATGGTGCTATGATTATCACAATAGATAATGGTTGAAAACTCTGATTCGAAGCCACACTCACCAAGTATCCCCTGCAACCATAAACATTGAGTTGCTGCATTTACAACTCCTATGTACTCTGCTTATGTAGATGAGAGTGCAATGGCGCTCTGTTTCTTGCTTGACCAGTTGATTGGTCCTTCAGTAAGCATGAACACATATCCTGATGTTGAATTTCTATCTGTGTTGTCACCTACCCAATCATTGTCAGTAAACCCAATCAAATCAAGATCAGATTTAGCTTTGTAGAAGATCCCATGAGTTCTTGTTCCTTGAACAAAGTTAAGGATCCCTCTTGCTGCTCCCCAATGGATGTCATGAGGCTGATCCATGTATCTTGAAGCCACACTTAATGCATAAGAAAGATCAGGTCGAGTGTGTGTAAGGTACATCAAACACCCAATCAATTGCCTATATAGTGTTATTCAAGCTTAACTCCTGAAAGGAAGGGAGTCTTGCTTGGATTGCAATCTTTCATGTTGAACTTGTTCAGAAAATCCAAAGCATACTTGGACTGATGTAATTTTATTCCCTGTTGGTATTGAGCAATTTCAAGACCCAAAAATTGGCTCAACAACCCCAAATCAGTCATAGAAAATGCATGGTTCATTGCATCCTTCAAGGAGGCAATTTCTTTCTTGGAACTTCCTATAATCAGAAGGTCATCCACATACAAGAAAATAATCATCAAGGAGACATGAATTAGCTTCAAATAAACATTAGGATCAGACTTGCATCGAACAAAACTCAATGACAGCAGAAAGCCATCAATCTTGGCATACCAAGCCCTAGGGTCTTGCTTAAGCCCATACAATGATTTCTTTAGATTGCACACAAAAGATGGATTAGTAAAAAACCATTGAGGATGCTGCATGTAAATCTCTTCAGTAATATCTCCATTCAGGAAAGCACACTTCACATCCATGTGGTGTACCTCCCACTGCTTCGAAGCTGTAATGGCTAAGGCTAACTTGATGGAGTCCATCTTTGCCACCGGTGCAAAGGTCTCATTGTAGTCAATACCATGTACCTATGAGTAGCCCTTGGCTACCAATCTTGACTTATATTTCAAAGGTGAACCATTAGCAGCAAACTTAGTTTTGAAAACCCACTTACATTGAACTAGCTTCCTCCTTGGTGGAAGATCAACCAGTTCCCAAGTGTTGTTCTTCTGGAGTGAGCTGAATTATTCTTTCATGGCTGTTTGCCATCTTGGATCATGTGATGCATATTCATATGTCTGTGGGTCTGATTCAACCATCATAAAGAATTTCTTTGCAAACAAAGGGTCTTTCATACACATGGCACTCTCAAACTGAGATCTAGTCCTCCTAGGATCACTAGGATTTCTAGCTAGTTCCCCAGCTGCATGAATGGTATTTGCTGCCCATTTTGGTCTTGTAGGACTACCAGGATCTGCAATTAAATCATCATTATCAGACATATCAGAATCAGCAAACTCATTTGTCTCTTCACTTACATTCAATGGTTTTGGTGGTGAAGAAGACTCTCCAACTTCAACTATTGCTAAAGGCTCTTCTTGGAACTGAACACTCCTTTCAATGAAGGGTTTGTTTGTGCTCAAATTTATCAGCTTGTACCCTTTTGAATATTCAAAGTACCCAAAAAATAGACACTCTTGGCTTTGGGGCTGCAAAGCCTTCCTCTTTTTTGTTGGAATTCTAGCCCAAGCCCTTGAGCCAAAAATCTTGAAATGGGTCACATCTGGCTTGTGCCCACTCCATGCTTCGAAAGGAGTCATACCTTCAATCTGTTTATGAGGCACCCTATTCTAGATATAGGATGCACAGTTTATAGCCTCGGCCCAAAACTTTGGTGGCAAAGTCTTAGCCTCCATCACATGTTGCCATCTCTTTCAGTGATTTGTTCTTTCTCTTAGCAACACCATTTTGTTGTGGTGTGTAAAGGATTGAATGTTGCATCTGAATACCTGAATCTTCACAATATTGAATGAACTCAGACTTGACATACTCACCACCATTATCCTATCTGAGGATCTTGAGTTGCCTCCCAGAATGGTTTTCAACCAAAGCCTTAAAGACTTTGAAGAGGCCAAAAACTTCAGACTTGTGCTTCTGGAAGTAAACCCAACAGTACTTGGAAAAGTCATCTATGAAGGTCAATGCATATTTGGCCTGACTTATTGACATACGAGGAAATGGACCAGCAACATCACTATGGATCAAATCAAGAGGTGCAAAGGTTCTCTCATGACTAGGTCTCTCAAATTTATGCTCTGGTTGTTTTCCTAAGATACAACCTTGACAGAATCCCTTAGAAAACTTAATCTTTGGTAACCCTATGACCATTTATTTTTCACTTAGATCAGAAAGATACTTATAGTTAAGATGGCCAAATCTTGCTTTCCTCATTGGCATGAATTAGAAGAGCAGAGGGGTTTGAGTAGGGTAGAAAATGTGAAAACATGTATACCTTCGAAGTGTGATTTGCAACTCCTTTTGCAATGACTTTACCACTCAAGATCACTGTGATCTCAACATCATCAGGGGAGAATATGACCTTATTTGGAGACCCTGTGTGGGTCATCTGATACACTGACAAGAGGTTATAGGCAAGACCTGGAACATACAATACATTGCCGAGCTTACCATGGTCAAGATAAATCCTTCCTTTTCCCAAATTGTCAGTGACAGAGTCATCTCCCAGCACTATTGGTGGACCTTTCGACATGTCAAGAGAGGAGAATGCCTCCTTGGTAGAAAACATATGTCTTGAAGCTCCAGAGTCTATGATGAAGCTAGGTGAGCTTGATGTGCCAAAAACCAATGCATGTACTCTCTCTTTGTCCTCTGAATTTGATCCTCCTTTCCTCTTCTTTGAGCTATCAAGAAGGGATATGTTATTCTTCTCCAGGTGTTGGGTCAGCATGTCAATTTGCTTATTCATGCAGGAGCTTTCAGGATGATAGCCCTTACTGCAGTATGTGCACTTGCTCATTTCTCCTTTCTTCTTCTTCTTCTGGAAATTCTTCTTGGAGCCTTAGGGCTCATCTTGAGACTTGTTCTTGTCTCTCTTCTGCTCAGGTGGCTTCTTAGCTTTCTTCTTGCCTTTTGAATCCACCCTTGAATCTCCAGCAACCAGATCTTGGTCTTTGGAAGGTTTAATGGTGCCCATCATCACCAGCTTATCTTGTTCTTGTGTGAGGAATTCCATGAAATCTGCAAGCTTAGGCATCTTCCAAGATTGAGCTGTCAACTTGGTGGCATGGAAGGTTGAAACAAACATTGAATAGTTAGGGCCAAGCTTCGAGAGTATGGCCAAAACTAGTTTCTCCTCCTTCTTTTCAATTCCACACAGTTTTAGCTACAAAACAAGGGCTTTAAACTTGGAAAAGTAGAATTGCAGGTATTCGAAGCTGCTGGGACTCAAAGAGATCAATTCATTCTCAATTGATGTCCTCTCATCTCATATGTCTTACCAAAAATCTATATAAGCTTCTCCCATACTTCATTAGGTGATGTCAATCCATCAAGATGGAAGAAGAGGTCTCTGGATATGCTCAGACACAAGAGACCATAGGCCTCATCCCTCCTGTTGTGCCATTTAATTTTCTTTGTAGCTGCATTGGGATCTGCTTCAGTTTCCATAGTCAACTTGTAGATACCTTTCACTCTCAACAGTGTCTCCATCTCTACTTTCCATTAAAAGAAATTAAATGGAGTCAAGATGATATTTTGAGATTGATCCATAGCTCAGAAATTGTCCCTTCAGTCAGCAGAATAGATCCCAGTCAAGATTTTGAACCTGTAATAGCAATATGGAAGGAGAGAAAATGATCTACAAAGGCTCTGATACCATGTGGAAATTGAACCCAGGTGATAGAAGAATTTCACTCACAAAATTGCTAATCAAATGTGCAAATTTACACACAAAGGAGACTGAAATTGGAGCATAACGCTAATATGTATTGAATAAGTGTGCAATAGCCAACCTTATGAATTCATAGGCTACTGCAATATATAATTACATGAGAGATTTGAATGCATAAGGATGCCATTCGAAATAGTCAAAAGCAGGCTTACTAAATCTAGTCAAATCCCCCATAGGTGCATAAAGCAGTTTTCAAATCTACCTAGGAGCTCGCGAATTGGTAAAGTCAAGTAGGCAAGATAATAGGCGATGGAAGGACAACTCATACATGATTTTATTAGGAGAAAATCATGGAGGATGATGAGGGTGAAAAACAAGTCAACTGCACCTAGTCTTAGTTTCCCTTTTGCCGTAAATCTCAATAAAAGCAGGAAACAAGCATAAAAAGCAGATATGCGCCAGGGAGGATCTGGAATAAAGAAGATATGCTAAATATGGATTCCAAGAGGTTTCCCAAGTGCTCATANGTGCTCCATGACTCAGTTTTAGCAAGTTTGACTTCTAGGACATGTGGAAGACAACTTGCATAGAGTGGAATATTGGAAACTAGGCAAATAAGACAAAAATAATTAATGTCTAAGGTAGCTAACTATGGGTTGATTATTCTAATATATTGAACAAGGTAGGTAGGAAAAAGTGGCTAACCTCCTCAACAAACTGTGGTGCAAGGATAACTCGAGATGAACTAACTGATGCCAATCGGAGGATAACTCAACACAGAATAGGAAGAATTGATGGTGGGACTCCCAAGACTTAGTGTGGGTTCCTAAATTATAGGGATTGGCCTCTAAAGCTCCTAAACTAATGCAAACTAGCGCATCAAGTAGTAGGTGGGCCCCAGATGAGTTCCCCATGGCACTAGTGAAGTGGAAACATACTCCTAAGCTAGGAAATGGCATTTTAGACTATGGTGGTCAAGGGAGGATTGTAATTAAGCCTAACACTTTCTTTGTATTTGAATTGCATTTGAATAACAAAGAACAAGGCATAGTCCTCACTTCTTGATGTGTTTTTAGCTATAGTGGGTTTTTCTAGGATATTTATTGTATTACTTGTGTGGATTTGTAGAAGTGTTATTTTTATGTATCTATTTCCTTACAGTTTCAGTTTATTTTAACATTTCATGGAATTAAGTTAACACAATGAATCTTAAATATTTACTAGATATTACATTGCAGAAATTTGTAAGATCTATTGTGGCAAAAAAATTCCAATGGAATATCCATGATAGTTTATAGATCATTTATTGCCTAATGTTTATTGTTCTACAATATATATTTTGGCTTATTGCATCTTAAATATCTATATTTTTTTCCATAGGAAAAAAAGCTGATTTTTTTTATTAACTTCCAGACAAGTCTGTACAAAATTGTATGTAGATGCATACCACTGAGTTTACAACCAGTGTACTTTAACAACCACTGTTCCACAAGGAAAAAAATTTACAATATTATCATCTATGTCCGAGAGATTATGCTAAGAAAGGAGCCAGAGATAAAGGCTCTGATGTTGCTGGTTATGTTATCCCTGAAGTGAGCTTTGAGAGAGTTCCAAAATTGTGCTTGGCTTGTAGCCTAAGCGCCTTTTGCTGTGCCAAGAAAAGAAACTGAAATATGTAGAATTTAAGTAAGGTCTGTATATTTAATTATCCAAAATAATCAAACAAGTTTCCTTTCAGGAAAAGCTTCCACAAAAGGTCTATGGTAAAACTCATAGACTTCCCCTTCTTTGTGTTCAAAAAATTTCCAGGTGCCAAAAACCATCCCGATTCCTGCTTTTGAAAGACGATTTGCTACTACATTTTGTTCCCTGCAGACATGACGACATGTAATGTGATCAAAATATGTCCATAGTCAGAGAAATTCTTCATAAAGAGTAAGTAGAGCAAGATTTCTACATTGCTGTACGTTGTTCGCCCAGTTAATAATAATGAGTGAAACACCAAAAATATGAAGATTTATGCAACCTTTTTCTCGTGCAAAATGGAGAAAAAGTTTTAGGGACATAAGTTCTGCAAAGTTATTTGTGCTTTCCCCTAGGCCCATTTTGGAACTGAAAGGAGTGATTTTGAGATAAGTGAAGGATAGCTCCACCCCCACAGGCATGGTTTTGTGAGGCTCCATAAAAAAAGGCCCAGGGTATGGAGTGATTTACTTGCTTAGCTATGATCATTCTTGTAGGAGGACCATCCTTGGTTTGTGGGAAGTATGAAAGATAATCTAGACTGTGGGATGCTGTAACCTCTGGAAAGGATGCTTTATTTTGAAAAATTTCTTGATTTTGAGCAATCCAGATCCCCCATATATGTATGAGGGGAAGATATTTTATGTTGACTATCTGAGGGGTATTGATCCAAGATTTCCAAGCCTCGTCTGGCGAGGGACCATTCCACAAGTACCTCTGATTTAGATTTTCCTGTGAATGTTGCCAAACCTGGTTGGAGAAGGGATAGTATAGGAATAGGTGGTGGATTGATTCTTCATTATTTTTGCAAAGGGGGCACCATCCAGGTCCCTCAATTGACATTTTATTCATTCTATCCCAAGTTGGATTTTTTTTTTCTAGTGAGCGCCACATGAAGATTTTTTCTTTTAATGGACATTTGAGCTTCCAAATCCTTGTCTGCCACCATTTTGGCTCATCTTGGAAGAAAATGGAACATAATTGCTGATATCCTATTTTTGGAGTGTAGGAACCGTGTGCAGCATGTTCCCAGACTAGTTCATCAGCTCTGTTTGGGAGTTTGATATGACCTGATCGAAGTGCTGAGATGTATCTATTCCATTCTTGGGTCCACTAGGGTGGAATGCCAAGATCCCTTTCTCCCATCTACCCCTGCTACCATAAGTTTGTGGATGCCGAATCAACAATTTGGTTTAGATGAAAGAGTCCAATTTGATGAAGGTACTGAACTAGTTGTGGAGAAAGAAGGTGATTTGGCTGGCTATTTGGCCATGGATCTGCTCCAATTCTTACATTTGACCCGTTCCCCACTTTCCAAGAGAGGGCATTTTGGATTAGAGGAAAGGCATTGCAGATTTCCTTTCAAATTATTAATCCTGTTCTAGTTGGGGTGGTGGTTGAGTTTTTGATCCAGTCCCAAAGGGGAACTGGGCTGCTGTATTTATGGTAGACTACTTTTTCCCACAAACTGGTTGTGGTGATGAGCCTCCAGCTAGATTTTGCTACCAATGCCTTAGCGAATAGATTGGTGTTCTTTAGCCCCCACCCCCCAATGATTTTGGTCTGGATATTTGGTCCCACCTCACCCAAGGGAGGACTACCTGTTCTTTCTTTCTAGTCCAGAGAAATTTTGCACAAATTTTCCTTATTTTCTCCAGGATGGATTTTGGAATCCATGAAAGAGACATCCAATAGACCAGGATAGCCTCCAGGACTAATTTGATCAGAATTAGTCTTCCTGCCCTTGATAGCCATCTATTACACCAATTTTTTATCCTTTTCTCTAATTTTTCCACTAGCCAGTTCCAGTCTTCTTTGTTATAACAGTTTGGCTTGAGTGTGAACCCTAAGTACTTCAGCTCTTCATCTAAGTGAGTGATTGAAAAGGGAAATAGGTTCATGAAGTTCCTTTCAGTGTAATCATCCAGATTGAAGATAGTTAGGGTGGATTTTTGTTCACTTAGAATCATCCCTGTTGCTTTGCAAAAATTCCTCAAAATTTTTGAAAGTTGTTCTGCCTCTCTGAGTGAGCCATTACAGAAGAGCATAATGTCATCTACAAATAAAAGATTGGCAATGTTGAGCATGTTTGTCAGTTTGATCCCTTCAATCAGTCCCCTTCTTTTTGCATCCAATATGGCTCTACTCAAGTCCTCTGTTATCAGTAAGAAAAGAAGCAGGGAGAGGGGGCATCCTTGTCTGAGCCCTCTTTTTGATGGAAAGAAGGAAGAGGCAAAGCCGTTTATCAGTACTGCAAAGGATGTTGTAGTTATGCATGTGAAAATCCTTTTGATAAATGAGTATTGAAATCCTAGGCGAGTGAGCAACAGTCTTAGGTAGATCCAGTTTTCTCTGTCAAAGGATTTTGACAGGTCGATCTTGAGGATTGCTCCTTTTTCTTTCTTGATTTTTACTATGTGCATGCGTTCCTGAGAAACCCCAATTGCCTCATGTATTTTTCTGTCTTCTAAGAAACCAAACTATTCAGGAGAAATGATCTTTGAGAGGACCTTCTTTAACCGTTGAGCAATCACTTTTGCAATACATTTGTAAGTGATATTGCAAAGGGAGATGGGCCTGAAATCCTCCAGGTTGACTGTATTTTCTGATTTGGGGATAAGAGCTAGGAATGTTGAGTTGAGGGGAGGATGGACAAGTCCATTTTGGCAGGATTCTTCCACCAGCTGAAGGAGGTCAGGCCTAATTGTGTCATAGGCTGATAGGAAGAATTCGATGGTCCAACCATCAGAACATGGGATTTTATTTTTTGAAAGCTGTGTAGAATTATTTTTAGCTCATCTTCCGAGACTGCTTCCATTAGATCTGCATTGTCCTCTTCAGAGATGCTTTCAGGAAAGTATCGAGCTGTCTAGATGAATTCTGCAATGGTGACCTGTTGATCTGCTTTGAAGAGATTTTCAAAATAGTTTTTGCCTATATCTGCCATGCCTTCAAAATTTGTAACTGGTTCATCAGCTGAGTTTCTTAGTTCCCACATAGTATTTTGCTTCTTTATTCCCTTGGAAAAAGCCTGAAAAAATTTAGTGTTGTCATCTCCACCAGTCATCCAGATGGATCTACTTTTAAGTCTCAAAATTTCCTCCTTTTCCTTTAGTAGCATTCTTTTTCTTGTTTCTGGTTGGAGCAAATTTTCCTTCTCCTCCTGGGTTGTGAGACCTCCTCCTTCAAAGTTATGAATTTCAGCCAGGTCTATTTCAATCTGTAACAGGGATTGTTCATCTTGTGTCTTTTTGTTTTTTTCCCATTCCTTTAGTAGCTTCTTAAATCGGGCCAAATTTTGCACAAAGTGTGTTGCAACATGTGAGCCAGCTTCTGCTCCATAAGGATCTAGTTTGATTGAATGATTTCAAGTACATCCTCATGCTTAAGCTAGGCTGCACAAAATTTAAATGGGTTGGCTGATTTTTGAGGGCTTCTCAATACTTCCAGGCATAGGGGATGATGATATGAGTCTCCTCTTGAGTCTACTCATTGCTTGAATTGCAGTTCATTCTCCAGTAGACTTTCCCCCGCCAGAAATCTATAAAGTATTTTTGTAATTCAGTCATCCCCAGTTCTTCTGTTTGTCCAAGTTGGCCTGAGCTTCTAAGGATCCAGGTCCACCAACTTAATGCTTTGTAACAGGTTTTGGAAAAAAGCTACGAGGGGATCCTCTCTTGCATTTGGACCCCAGATTTCATGGGCTCCAAGGGTGAAATTAAGGCCCCCCCCAATAATCACATTTTCCTTTTTTATGAACTGAGAAGCTTGTACAGACTCCTAGAAAGCCCCTCGACCATTATATGGCCCATAAAGGTTTACAATATTGAGATGTAGGTTTGCTTCTGCCCAGAAAAGTTGCATCCCGATGCCAAAGGAGGCTCCCCATGAGTTTTCACATCGCAACATGGTAGAGTTCCATCCTATTGCTAAAACTCCTGAGTGACCTTTTGTGCTCTGGGCCAGAAAGGTGAAATTGTTTGAAATAGAGGAAAAAACCCTAGAAACCTCATCCTTAGTGCCTAGGGTTTCCTGTAGTAGAATGATATTAGGATTTTGCACATGTATTACTCTTTTTAGGGCAAGGTCTATCCAGGTACTTTCCAAACCATTGCATTTGAGAGATAGGAATTTCATTTGGGACCCCCTTCAAAGGTTTGCACTGCTCTAAGTGCCCCAAAAGGAGTTTTTTGCTTAACAATTGCTTGAGCCCGAAGTGCTTTTTACTGAGAAAAGGATAGGAGAGAGGGTCTGCCTCTTCCTTTCCCCCTGGTTGGGACGATTGGGTTTTCCCCTAAGCCTAGCAAAGGGTTTTCCTGAGCTAGTATGTCCCTTGACCAGAGGTGAAATATGATTGGGGAGATGGAGTCAGAATTAGGGAAGGAGATGATCAAGGGTTGGGGTACATCAGATTGTGTGGGGGAGACAGGTCTCTCTTTTGAGAGGGAGGGGGGAGAAGGCATGGAAGTAGGAGGGGATGGGGGTTTTTCCTAGGAGGGGGGGTGATGAACTGTCACAAAAGTGAATGTGGGTGTAGGTGTAGAATCATTTCATTTGAAAGTGTTTAACTATTCATTTATAGAAATAATAGAGGACATACTCGTAAGGTGTTGCGTGCTTCTTTCAAGACGAGGTTCTGTCTTCTCTTCATGGGGGGGCTGTGGTGGAGCATTCTCAGAGCTTGTTGCCCCTAGTGCTGATTGTTTCTTCCCTTTGTCCTATATGTTGACATCCTTGGGGTGCCTTCTTTTTCATTCTGTTGTTGTAGAGGATGCAATAGTGCACTTTTGTGCCAGATTTCCCACTTTGTGACATCGATGAAATCTACATGGAAGACCCTCACAGTCTAAGGGTTGCTGCTGAGTTACATTTCCTCTAATGAGGTTGATGTGCTCCCCGAGCTCCATTCTGATGTTCATATATACTAGAATTTGTGTCGCTTCCCTCCTCTGGGTTTGTAAATATGAGAAATCTGCCTCTAGGTATGTCCCAATGGAATTACCAAGGTCCTTGACCAAGGATGGATTCCAGAATTCCAGTGGTAGGCCTAGTAGTCATACCCAGACGGGGATTCTATCCATTCACTCATTGTTAGCATCAAACAGGGGCGTCCATCTTTTGAAGAGAATGGGTATAATCCCATAGAACTAGTTTCTATTCAAATTTTGCTCCACATCATGCTTGTTGCTGAGGGCTAAGTTAAACCATCCCTTTTATAAACCCCCTACCTTAGTTGCAGATGATAAAAGGCCTATCCAATTTGTGTGAACCCACTCCTTCATTTCTTCAAGGTTAGGGTTTTTGCCGTGAATTTTCCTGACAATTACCCGATCAACCATGTCTTCAACTTCTTCTATGGCCACATTGACACCACATACCAGATTTAGGTTTCCACTACTTGGCGCCAAGCACTTGTTCTTCCTTTTTTGTTTGGGGCTTCCATTTTCTTCTTTCTCCTTTGGTGTGGTTCTTATAGAGCGGTTTTGACTAGTGTCCGAGCTAGAGCCTGATAGAGTTTCTTTGGGGCTAGTTGCTACTAGCAGTGAGTTGAAAAAAGCATCCACATTGGCTTCTCCAGCTGCGATATCTAGAGGAGGTGGTTTAGACAAGCCAACATTTAGAAAATCCCCCAGCTATGGAATGGTTTGTTCAAGTAATTAGATGTCTGGGTCCAAAGGAAGGAGAAAGTCATTGTGTGATACCCACGATAGTGAGAAAAAAGTGCCTGAGTTGAAGAAACCCTTAACATAATTTGGGGACAAAAAAAAGGTGGGGCATCCAGTTGAGGGTTATGCGGTAGCCCCTGTTGAAGGGGGTAGTGAAAAGATAGTGGTTAGCGGATCAATTACCTGGTATGACTCCTTGTTTTCCATGGCTGCACCGGCTATTCCAGTTGGTAGTGAAAATGTTGGGTGGTCGACGTCTGCTATGGTTAGGATGATCGAGGCAGTAAAGACTTGTTTGTCCAACCAAGGATCTTTCGAATAATCTACGATGTTTGTTTCCTCTCCCTCTGCCATGTGGGGAAGGTAGTAACCCCAAAAAATTTAAAACAAATTCAAACATCATCCTCCCCTTCGATCCTTAGACCCTTGCATTGTGGCTGCAAAGCTCCCCCCATCTGAAATCTCTATATATCGTGCGTTGTTTTAATTTTTGCAGTTAAAGAACACCACATGCTATGCATACAATAAAATCATGTCTTACAACAAGAGTGTATCATTAATGTAAATGTTGTTGAATTTCTATAATGGCTAGGTAGTCTAAAAACCTATGAAAACTAGTGTATAATCACTCATGGGTGTTCCTCCTAGAATACCGCCCTCAGAGAAGAACAACATGTGCTTAGAATGGTAAGACAAAGAAAACCCAACAACCTAAAATAATGACATTGATTGGATATCTTAGGGAATATGACTCAAAGAATGAGAAGGAATTTGAAAAAAAATGTTTGATTCAAATGAGGAGCTTATGTTTGATGATCCTTCATTTTTTAACACTTATGTTGAGAAAATGCCCATTTGGATGGAAAAAAAATCATTTTATGAACTTCCATATAGGGAGCATCTTAAGATTGTCCATTTACTAGATCAGATGCATATAATTAAAAATGTTTGATCTTCCCTATGAAGGAACATAGCCTAAAAAAAATGTTGACACATTGGCTGTTAGGCCCAAGATCTTATTTCTTCAAATAATAAAAAGAAACATTAGGCAAGAAAATAAAATAGAGGACAGGTTGGTCCCTCTTTGTCTTTTAAAGAAGGCGATGTCCCATGTATTTTGAAGAAATATGATCTTTCTTTGGTAAATGAAACTATAATGGGTGTGAAGATGATTTCTTTATATGGGTAGACTCTATGGCACTAATTCACAATAGAATAACAATTGTCGGAGTTGAAATCAAATGACAATTTGAACATTCTAAGGGCATGCATGTCAAATGCATGTTTTATTTATTTATTGTAGTATATGTTATAATATAGTATTCACTCAAATTTTTATGGCAATTAATTTTTCATGTGTCTATCTTGTAGCACCATTATCCTTTGTTCATGCTTGGGTGTGTGAACCATGAATTCCACCAGGACTTCCGGTGCACCATATCTAAATTATCTACATTTGTACATTGGATTACATCAAAGAATATTCATATGGTTATCATTCCACAACGACGTTAATAAATAGTTGATGATTGTTTGTATGTTTGAGAAGGATTTTCCCATGAGTTTCATGGACTTGCCTATTCATCTTCTAATTCACCTATTTTATGCGATTGAATCAATCAGGGCGATCTCATATCATTGGATGTTCTTCTTACAGAGAAACACATAAAAATTGAATGGGTTTTTGTTCAACAAAGGGAAAAACGAGAGGGTCTATGGCGGAACAATACATAGTATATGAGTCATTCTATAATGCAAGAGAGTAAATCAAGCAAATCAATGACACAATAGGCACAATGGTTTATAAAGACCAACAAGAATAGGGAAACAAAGGAGGGGAGATACTTCAAAACGAATGGAAAAAGAGCATGACAAAAGTCACATATAGTTTTGTCAACTTTCTATAGAGTAATTGTTTATAATATTGTTTGTTTGTATTTGATCTTATACTATTCCTTTTACATGAATATATTATTGAGTTTATAAATTGACGCCATCAATAAATTCATTCTTGACAATGTGAAGGAAATGCAACTCTGGGTCACATTGTAGGAAGAGAAGAAAAGGAAACGAGAAAGTGACAGGAAAGAATTCAGGTGGATGAATAGTAAAAGCATGCCTTATCCTAAAAATTTAAAAGAATATATGCCAATGATTTGTTCAAACATTTTGGGTGATTGATCAACTCAGATAGAAATATGGGGCATTTAGTCATTACTCACATGGTGATGGGGATGCACTAAACATAGGGATTGAATGCATAAATTTTGTAATAATCCCTTTGAGCACATTTATAACTTTATAATGCACACACTAGTACAAAATGAGAGATAAATGACAAAAAACCGACTAAAATACACATATAAATGACTACTTTATATTTAAATATGACCACTTTTTTGGTCATTGATCACGCGGCCAAAAAAGTGGTCATATTTAAACTGGTCATTTATAGCTTATGTTGTGGTCATATATTTGGTCGTTAATTTGGTTGTATATTTGGTCATTAATTTTTATAATTAATGACCAAATATACGACCAAATATATGAAAAAAAGATAAGCTATGAACGACCAAACTAAATATGACCACATTTTTGGTTGCGTGATCATTGACCGCTAATTTTACACCAGTGGTCATTTATATGCAAATTTTGGTTGTATTTTGGGTCATTTATCTCTATTTTTAGTGGTTTCATAATATATATATAGGGAACGAATGAATCAAACCATCATCCTCCTGCTTATAAGGCAAATTCTCTTCCATTGAGCTAGCACCCTTACATATAATATGTTATATAATTTTACATTAGTGATCTAAGACACAAGCATGGTATCATTCAAAAGGTTCTATGATCACATTAAAGGCAAGGGAACACTCTATTTGACTAAGTATGGAACCTAACTCCAAGAGAAACTCGCAGGAAAACAAGTAATATTGTATATGTTAATAAAACGTTTTCTTTTCCTTTTGGAACAAAGAAAGAGTATACTAAAAAATCACTCTATCACACAAGAAGAGGTGCATCTAGGGAAATAATTTTACTTGACCCTTTATAGAAGCTAAAGTCTAGACATAAAAAAACTTTTAACTTAACGATAAAATTAATAGTAAGTATAGCTCTTACACAACTACAAATTTGTTAGTGTACAAAATACATAAAAGAAATAGATTATTTTAGCTATACAATTTACTTCCTATTTCATACCTCCATTTGGGTGTCATTTTGTTGAAAACTGTTCTAAATACTCATGTCTTTCCTTGCCTTCTGTCAATGATAATGCACCTGCATCATCTTGGCACATTCCCTAAATGAACTAATTAATCAAAGTAACGTAAGAAACTAATAATATTTTACAATCTAAACAATGTCGTTCAATGTGATTTGATCACAAAGTTGAAAATGGCATTGAGCCAAACAATGTAGAAACTAAACTAAAAATGAAAACTTCAAATTACAAACTGATTTCAAAAGAAGATTAGAGAAAGTCATGAAATAGTGAGTTAACATCCATCTTGATAGGATTATGCCATAAATGGACTTGAAAATATTAGTTAACAATCAACTTGACATGAAAATGTTGTAAACTATGTCAACAACATAATAAGATAATAACCAACTAAACAAAGGATCCCAATTTGATGCAAATGCTAAAAAGGTACACACCAAAGGGAAACTTGTAACAAGACCATTAAGTAAATAACCCTCCCACTTCCCACAATTAAGTCAACTCAACGTTTAGTTTGACAAACGTTGTTACCCTTAACTATAATGTATAAGATAGGTGCATAACTTCACAGATCTATGCAATAAATGCTTACCCCATGCCACCATATAGAAAATACGATTATCACAAGATACCATCCAAATTTAGTTTAAAAAATTATAAAAATAAAAAAAATGCAATGTCTAAAACAATATAAAATGTAATGTCCCTACTTGGAATTTTGGAGAAAATTACAAATTGGGAAATTCGAGCTTAACTATTCATGATTCTAGAGGGTTCCAACTTTTAGGGAATGGTACCGAATTTGGAATGAAATGGTATGGTGAGTATTATAACATATCAAGGTGGTTTATGGACACTTTGTATCTGAATTTATGCTTCTGCAACTTGATTTGGGGCTAAGAATAAAAGGGGCAAATTTACTAGGAAAATTGAGGTCAAATCCCCCCCAAGGGTGAGAGCCAAAATGGCTTCCCAAATCATGTACGACCCTCCCAAATTTGTAAGAAGAGTATGGGGAATGATATAAGACATCATGGAATATCATTACATGTGGTTATTATTTCTGAAAACTGGTTATAGAGTTCCACATCCGTTGATAACTTTCAATGAAATTACTTATGGGGAAATTGCATAACTAGCTCGATTTTGACATATGAAAGGTAGAGCTAAAGGTTCAGATCAGGATGTGACATATAGATACAATATAAAACATATAAATTTCTTCCCCAGAAATATTAAACACAATATAAATCCCTTCATACAAGTCTTGCATACAACTCATTCAGTATGAGTGTTAAATACATGAAAACTAGTGAATTAGTGAATTAGTAACATGTAATTGCAAGAGTTTCACATATGGCTTCTTAGATTACGAACCACAGAGTATAGGGACATGAAATTACAGAGTAACACATAATATATGTTTTTCACAGCATCATCATACTCAGAGAATATCCCTCATACAAATCTGATATAAAACTACTTCAAGACTGGAGCCAAATCCACGAAAACTAGTTATTCAAGAGCATGGAAATGCGAGCCTTTCACACTGGAGTTTATTGAATTTATAGATACAGAGAATATGGTCATGAAATTAAAGATTTATACATCATATATTTATTCCCCATTATCATCAAACTCATAGAAAGTTCCTCATACAAATATGTTATATAACTCCTTTAAAATGGAAGCCAAATACATGAAAACTAGTCATTCAAGAGCATGGGAATGCAAGCATTTCATACATGGATTTCTGATATTTCAACTTAAAAATCATATTGAAATAAGCGTAATATCCATAAATCATCTATCAATTCTTGGGCCTGAAATATCGTCAGAAAAGTGCAAGCACCACTTCAACAAGTGCACCGCCAACATGAGATTGTGGGGGAAAGAAGA
This sequence comes from Pseudotsuga menziesii, assembly GCA_001517045.1. NCBI lineage: Eukaryota > Viridiplantae > Streptophyta > Pinopsida > Pinales > Pinaceae > Pseudotsuga > Pseudotsuga menziesii. The sequence continues at coordinate 263,426 of LPNX010102248.1, read as the reverse complement.
AGGAGTGAGAGAATAGGGAGATAGATGAGAATTCAAATGTATGGAACTTCAACTTGAAACTAAAATTAATTCAATAAACTCTAATGAGAGGCCTAAATGGCTTCTATATCAACCAACTTGGAAAGGAATCCAACTCCCTCGAAATTGGTTCACAAGCAAGGAGAGTGAACACTCACCGTGCAATGGACAAGCAAAATCTCTCTAAAATGACAAAGGACAATTAAAAAATAATAAAAATCCATTATCATTCCTCATGAAATCCTTTTAAAAACTTCTTTAGGCCTCCTAAGGTCGAATTTCCATCCATGGGATTCCTCCAACTCATCTTAGTGGTTTAGTAACTCTCATGCCACTTGTCTTCCTCTTCATGCTCCAATTCTTTCCCCAATTCGAATGGTTGCCTCTAACTCCAAAATTCGACCTCTTGGTGGCTATTTTTAGCACTGTCATGTCATATTTTTCACATGTCTGCAATTAGGTCTAAACTTGTCATACTTTTCATAGAATCTTTCATCATTTGTTGTCATAGAGTGCATGAAATCTCTTTCCAAGTGGCACACCTTGTATTCTAGCCTCTTCCTCTTCCATGGGAGTTACTCTCCTTTACCTATTCAAATTCCTTGGATATTTATATTATATTTGACACCACATCACCCTCCAATAATGTTACATTACCCATGTGTTCGAATTTGGATGAAGATCATGCCAAGTGTGTGGGATCTAGTCATCCAAAGGATCCACAAGCTTCCAAGTGTCCTCATGAACCCATGCCACCTTATTTTCTTAGAATTTAACATTTATGTGACCCATTTAAATGTGAATATGGTAAAATAATGTCCTTTTGGTTCCCATATCCCCTTATTAAAAAATTTATGTCTCCATCTCAACCTAGGGATGTAGTAGGTTGGTGGAACATTATTTGGAAGTAGTATTATTTGGAAATTATTTAATCGGGGACATGACAGTCCTCCCCACTCAATATTGCTTTTACTTAAGCAATTTCAAACATGGATTTTGAATAACCTTCTTTCCTTCCAAAAGTTTGCTTCAAACCTTAGCTGCAATTTGAGTAGTGGCACTCATGTACTACAATTATGTGTTTCCAAAAGTAAATATATGTGGATATTTGAATATTGATATATCCCCTGAAGTCACCACTAACACCAAAATGGTTAATAAAATCCATCAAAAAAAAATTTACACATATAATCTTTACCTCCATCTTTTGAAAACCTTCTCTGAACTTTCATCCATTTTTGCTTTTGTATAATTCTTTGAAGTTGGCACTAAGTTTCCAAACTTGAATTTCCAATATTCCAAGAAAGTTTAAAAGAGGAACCACCATTCTTGTTGCTTCTCTACTATGATTACAATCACCTTATCAATTGGTGACTCAATATCCCCCTAGGTTTTTTCCCCCAAAATTAAAACCAAGCAATACCCGAATCCCATTGCTTGTATTGCACCATTCCAAACATCATGAGTACAAAAGATAGATCATTAAAGTACATAAATACATCATACAACTATACATCAATAAATTACATCATCAAAGTATCATGAAATTTCTTTTACATCCAAGTAAGTAGATCATCACGTGGACCATACACACAAGCATCGAGTATTATATCAAATCTGCTCCATTGACATAGGTTAGGATCCCATGTCCTATAATGATGCTCCAAAATATTATAAGATGTATAAAAATAAAAATCAACCATGTGTTCTTTCATCCAAGAAGTGAATGAAGAACCTCCACTAAAATATGAACCAAATAAGGAGCAAAGATAGCATGAAGACTTCAAGTGGCTCAAAGAAGTCTCAATACACCCATGAATATGTATATCATCATAATGTAAAAAAGGATGCTGCTGAAAACATAAATAAGATGCCACTCTAGTCATTTCATCATTAAAAGGAGAGATAGGAAGTCCATACTCTTCATGTGACACAATAAAAAAGAAAATTTTCACCCATACTTCATTAGGATGAATGCTGCAAAATGTGGAAGTGTAGGATGTAGGAGAAAGAACCAACTCACCCAAAGGATTATAAAGTGCAAAATTTTCATCATGTGAAGTCTCCATAGGGGTGGAATTATTAATCTCCCTCAAAACTGTGGCACTTTACTCATATGTTGGTTCCAAGGTAGTGGAATCATGCACTACTTCCAAAAGTGTGTAACCACTATCAAGAGGCAGCTCAAGCTCCTCTTCCACCACAACAAGTGATTGGCTCTCATCAAGCTCATATTAAAACACATCAAGAAGCTGAAATTTTCCATGTTTATCATGATCCCTCATGTCATGAGAATCCTGAAAGAAATATACAATATGGAAATCTAAACATAGGAGAAAGAACAAGTATCTTGCAACCTCTTAAGAAGTTGCTAATTTTGAGTTTTGAGCTTATGAATATCCTTATTATTATTCAAGTAGGATTCATTTAACCACTTATTAATCTCATATAAGTTTTTTATTAAAAAAATAGAAGACATGAAATTACCTTCAATGTTGCACATTTCTCTTTTAATCTTCTCCATGTCTTCAAGGAAGGATGGCTCCTCCAATGAAGAAACTTTCCAATAAGAATTTGATACCAATGCTTTAGTGTCTACATGGAGTATTCTAAGGGCCTCATGTATATTCATTTCACTCATATTCAAAGACCCTTCAATGAAGGATGGTTCATGGGAGTGAACCTCCTCTTCTTCTTTCTTCTTGATTTGATCAAATTCTTGAAGCTCAAGTGGTGATGGGGAAGTTGATCTTGGTTCTTCATTATTTGTCACAAGGTATTCATCTTCATGCTTATGATAACTTCGTATTGCAACAATATTTTTAAATATGATCTCTATGTCACCAACATAGAGTTGTGAGCACCGATAAGTAGGTACTCCTTTATAGTTCAAGGATCCATCAATAGATTCTATTTGATTTGCACAACCCCCATCAGTAAGTATTGTGTGCTTGTATTCGCCTTCCTCTTCATGTTCTTCTCTACAATCACCTCAAAGTGATTGATGCTCCACTTCATCAATATATGCCTCTTACTTTAATGGTGTATCTAATCTATTTTCATCTCCTTTAGAACAAAATTTATTCCACACGATTTCCTTATAAGTGTTTACAGCTTCCTCATTTATAGTGCATCATAAATCTTTGCTCTTTTCACAAGTAGGCTGATTTTTATTTAATGAGTCCACATTTGATTTATTGTGCCTAAATACATACAACCAATCATAAAAGTCTTCGAAAAAAATTGTCTTATGTGTCTCTCCATGATGGAAACTACTACTAGCCCATGTTGCCAACTTACCCCTAAGTTGGCTAATCATCAATTCGAACCCTTGCATAAGCTGCTTGGTTGTATAATAAAAATAGGAATTCATGAGTTTATTAAATTAATACCTACCATACATAAATTCAATAGGTGCCAATACCATGCTCTGATATGACCGTAATGTCCCTACTTGGAATTTTAGGGAAAATTACAATTTGGGCAAATTCGAGCTTAACTAGTCATGACTCTAGAGGGTTCCAATTTTCAGGGAATGGTACGAAATTTGAAAGGAAATGGTATGGTGAGTATTTTAACATATCGAGGTGGTTTATGGAAACTTTGTATCTGAATTTAGACTTCTTCAAATTTATTTGGGGCTAAGAATAAAAGCGGCAGATTTACTTGGAAAATTGATGTCAAATCCCCCCCAAGGGTGAGAGACAAATTGGATTCCCAAATCATGTATGAACCTACCAAATTTGTAAGAATATTATGGGGAATGATATAATACCTCATGTACTATCATTACACATGGTTATTAGTTTTGAAAACTAGTTATAGAGTTCCACATTAGTTGATAACATTTTGTGAAATTGCTTATGAGGAAATTACATAACTAACTCGATTTTGACATATGAAGGGTAGAGTTAAAGGTTCATATCAGGATGTGACATATAGAGACCATATAGATATGAAAATTTGTGTCACAACAATATTAGGACCAAGAAAAAACTTACAAAATATTCAAGGATCAATTACACAGAAAAATGACATGAAAACACTGCAATTAGGAGTTGCAGCTATATACTATCTATCATTAATCAAAAGTAGAGATGCAATGCCATACAATGGAATGAATAATTGGAAAATTCAAAATCCCAAGGAGGTCATTCTAATTGCATACATGAGAGTGGCTTAGATTTTAGTTAGACACCACCTAACACATTAGTTAACCACTAATCGCAACCATAATTGACTCTAACTGAATCAGAGGCAGTTTAGACCGAGTCTAACAGAATAGAACTCAACTGCATGTCAATCAGTAGGTGAGGGTGCATGTATGAATTCAGTTAGAAGAGATAAACTGAATTGAACTGAGTCACTAGAAGTTGTTGGAGGCTCCTTACATCACTCTAGTTAAAAGGAAATTACAAAAATAAGAAAAATAATGATGGATGCACCTTTACAACTACAATTTAACTTAAAGTAGGTGGAATAATCACCAGTTAACTGATTTGGGGCGCTTAGGTCATCCGGATCAACCTATATTTTCTCCTTGATTGAAGGAGGAAGCTCAGTTAGTCTCCTCGATTGAAGGAGAAGACTTAGTTAGCCTCCATGATTGAAGGAGGATAATCCAGTTGATGATGCAGTCACATATTCGAGCCAATAACTTAGGATAAATGGTAAAATATTAGGCCAATTAGGACAAATAATGATGTGTGGGATGGATAATGACTCAAAAAATACAACATACCATTTTCTTACCCAACAATATTAAATACCATAGAAATCATTTCATACAAGTATTGTATACAACTCATTTAGTATGGGAATCAAATACATGAAAACTAGTGAATTAGTAGCATGATATCGCAAGAGTTCCACATATGGATTTCTTGGTTTTCAAGCCACATATAATAGGGACATGAAATTACAGAGTAACACATAATATATGCCTTTTACAACATTGTAAAAATCAGAGAAAATCCATCATACAAATCTGATATAAAGCTACTTCAATACTGAATCCAAATCCATGAAAACTACTTACTAAGAGCATGGAAATGCGAGCCTTTCACACTGGAGTTTCTTGCTTTTAGAGATACAGAGAATATGGTCATGAAAATACAGAGTTATACATCATATATTTCTTTTCCATCATCATAAAAATAATAGAAATTTCCTCATACAAATATGTGATACAACTCCTTTAAAATGGAATCCAAATACATGAAAACTAGTCATTCAAGAGCATGGCAATGCAAGCCTTCCATACATGGATTTCTGATATTTCGACTTATAGATAATATGGAAATAAGAGTAAATATACATAAATAATATATCAAGGTTTGTTTCTCAAATATCCTCAGTAGAGCGCAAGCACTACTCTAACAAGTGTGCCATCAACATGAGAGTGTGCGGGAATGGAGAAGAAGGAATGAGAGAATAAGGAGATAGATGAGAATTTGAATGTATGTAAATTCAAACTGCAACTAAAAATAATTATTTAATATCCAATTATATGTATGAAAGGAATCCCCATAAACCAACTTGGAAATGAATCCAACTCCCTCTAATTTGGTTCACAAGCAGGGAGAGTGAACACTCACCGTGCAATGGACAAGCAAAAGCTCTCCAAAATTCCAAAGGCCAATTAACAAATGATCAAAATCAGTTCTGATTCCTCATCAAATCATTTTATTAACTTCATGAGGCCTCCTAAGGTCAAATTTTCCTCCCTAGTATCCCTCCAACTCATCTTAGTGGTTTAGTAACTCTCATGACACTTGTCTTCCTCTTCATGCTCCAATTCTTTCCCCAATTCAAATGGATTCCTATAAATCCTAAATTCTACCTCTTGGTGGATATTTTTATCCCTTTCATGCCATATGTTTCATATGTATTAAATCAGGTCCGAATTTGTCATCCTTGTCATAGAATCTTTCATCATTTGTTGTCATAGAGTGCATGTAATCTCCTTTCAAGTGGCACACCTTGTCTTCTAGTATTTTCCTCTTCCATGGGAGTTAATATCCTTTACATATTAGAATTCCTTGGATAATTATATGATATTTGACACCACATAACCCTCCAATAATGTTACATTACCCATTTTTTCGAATTTGGATGAAGGTCATGCCAAGTGTGTGGGGAATCTAGTCATCCAAAGGCTCCACAAGCTTCCAAGTGTTCTCATGAACCCATGCTACCTTATTTTATCATAATTTATCATTTATGTCACCCATTTAAATGTGAATATGGTAAAATTAATTCCTTTTGGGTCCCATAGCCTCTTAAATTACAAAATTTATGTCTCCATCTCAACCTAGGGAACTAGTAGGTTGGTGGAACACTATTTTCAAGTAGCCTTATTTGGAAATTATTTAACAAGGTACATGACATAAAATATCACATATTATGAGAGAATGCCCCAAAATGTAATTGAAAAACAAAATAAGTCTAATTTTAAGGTGACCTCCTATGTAGTGCTAAAATATACTAAGGTGTACATACCTTACCCTTATTTAAACTCGTGAGCATGCAGGAGGAAACACATTTTTTTTATCTATCATATGAACCAATTTTAGAAACCATTGAATTTGCACTAAAAATAAAGGCCACTTATAGAACAATTCCCAAAACATAGATGTTAATTACAAAACAAAACAATCATATAAGAACCACTTATAACAATAAGTCGATTTACGAAAAAAAACAAAGGAAGGTCCCTCGCAATCCAAATAAAAACAAAATTGACAATGGAAAAAAAAGTGATTTGCTATGTGTACATAGTGATATGGAGTTCAAATAGAGATTATTTTTCCAATAAGTTACAAGAGAAAATATTTTAGCTTTGAAAAATCTATGTTGGTTTCAGATGTTGACCACTTTTTCTCACTAATGCCCAAAGAGTGAATGCCATTTACAAAAAGAAATAAAAGATGAAGAACCACTTTAAGAAATCATGAGATGTATCTAAAAACAAAAGCCACCTTAACACTAATTCCCAAACTTGAATACCAATAGAAAAACAAACATGGAACTTCCACATCAATGGCCAAAACCTGAATACCAACAACAGAACTTGCTTGAATACCAATAAAAAAACTACAAGTGCGCAACACCATTGGGAGTTGAGTTCATTCTTAGGTGTTTGAGGTTGCACACTCACATTAAACCAGCTAACGAGGGAAAACCCTTAGGGGTGTTTAGATTTTTCCATAAACATTTACAAATTTGAATCTTTCTTGTTTATCATCACCTGAATCCACTCATACAATTTTTGTCACAATTGTAATTTCGATTGTAAAAATTATTGTTTTTAATAGAAAATGGATCGAACACCCTCCTATACCTATATTGCAACTTTATTATGTAACATGAACATTTAATGTGTACAATTTGTCATGCCAACTTGAATTTTAGGTGTTAAACTAATCCATCTCCCTTCATGGATTTTTAGTAGTTAAAAAAGGAAAAATTGTATATTATGACTAACCAAACAACAAACAAAACAAGACATCAACTAATGGAAAGGATATTGATATAAAAATGATATTGTCATTATAAAACTCAATTTCTCCAAAATCTATGCAAGTTGGTGAGTAATGATGCTCTTCTTTCTTTGTGGGCACGCAGACAAGGTTTTACTCGAGCATCAATATCATCCAAACATGATTAATTGCATCAACACAATAAACCCACCATAATCACAACAATGAGAGAATTCTAGTAGTCTAAGTGTAATATACCAAGCATATATTACATTTATTAATAAATTATCGATTCTTAGATTAGGTTATTAATTATTTTTGTAAAAGTCGGTATTAGAAGGACATATTGTTTAAAGGTGTCTGTTTATATATATATATGTATGTATGTATATATCCGCACGATTTTTTTGTAAAAACCATCAATTCAATTACAAAAATATATCTATTTATCTAATAAGATAAATATGTAAGATGTTACCTTACAAGTGGTATCATAGCTTCATGCTCGGCTCTTTGTGCACTTTCATATTCTTCCTCGAGCAAGTTATTAGTTTAGGGATTAATTATCTAATTATTAGGATGTCATGTCTTCTAATGAGAAGACACAACTATTCGACTTATGGTCATATAAAACATTTGACCATTGCATTGTAAAAGTATATTTAATTATCTAATAAGATAAAAAATAAATAAAAAATAAAAAATCTTATGGTTCCATTCAATTACTAAAGAAAAAAGATAAAAAGAAGAAACTTATGGTTCCATTCAATTACTAAATGTTTGAAGAAATAAAGGAAGCTCCTCGTGGGAGATAAGAAAAAGGAAAAATAATAAGGAAAAAGGGAAAAAAGAAGAAGAAGGAAACACAAATAAAATAAAGTAAAAAGGAAAAGAAAGGCAAACGAGTCCATGGTTTTATAAAACTAATCCATGGATTTATAAAACTAGCCCATGGTTTTATTATTATAATTTTTAAGCATAAATTCATCCATACCATTACACCTCGTCCTGGCGTTACCCTTTATTCCTCTTCCATACGGATACTCTTCACCAAAACCCTAAGAATTTTTCAAAAATAAATATATTACAACTATTAATAATAATGAACATTGTTATTGTATTATTATAGTTCGTATATTTTAAATTTAAGCAAAAAACTATATATATGGTTTATAAAAACAACAACAACAACAACAATATTAATTAATTAATTAATAATAATTTTTATTCATTTTTTTTCAAATTCTCAAGACTTCGAAGACAGAAATGTTGTCATCACAGGACAACAATTTTGAAGGAATTGAGATAGTAAACAAAAAGTGGGAAATATGAAGAAGACTTTAAAATTATGAAGGAAATGATAAAAAATAATTTGAAGCAAGAAGGTGAAACAGAAAAAATGAAAATACACAAGAAATCAACCAAGAAGAAACGAGTGATGCAATTGGAATCAAGGATGAACTCATAGTAAGATTAGACCCCGACGAATGTTTTGTTCAAATCGAGCCAGTGTTGAGAGAGGATGATGAAGAAGCCTATGAAGAAGAAGCAGCTACGACATCTCACTTCTCGAGCGAGGGAAAGCAGGAAACTGCTATGGCACCTACGATAACAGAAGTGGTTATTCCCCCAAAAATTCCAAATAAGGAGGAGGTGAAAACTAATTTTGCAGCCACGACAGAAACTAATGTTTGAGAATATTACACTGTAATGTTTGTTAAAAATTATATCCATGTAATACTTGGATTGACATGTGAAATTTGTTAATTGAGAATCTAAGTTACAACATTTTTGACATGGGATGTCATGTTGCCAACCAACTAGAAGTAGTCCTCCAAAGCTGTAGGGGCAGGAAGGAGACAAGAAAATGGATGACCATAGGCTGGGTGGAAAAGAAAATTTCCAGCTAACCATTGTTGGTTGGATTTCAAACTCCTCATCTCTCATTTTATCCAACATAACTCATATAATTGTTATATTATATTTATAGATTCATCATGCAATCATATAACAATGAACTTAATACATACATCTTCATATAACAAAGAACTTAATACATTACATCTCTACATTCATGATGCAATCATATAACAACGCACTTAAGCTTGCTTTATGGTAATCGAATAGATTATATTAAATGAATGCTATTAGGCTTGGTTTTATGTTTTAACACTAAAAAAACAATAATAAGTTCTAAAATTAGTTTGAACTACTCCTTGATTTTTCCACTTATGTTTGCTAGAATGCATATATCTTCCATGGTAAAACTTCCTCTCTCGAAGGATCCGTTGAATTAAATCCTAAATGGCCTTGAATATTTTATGCTCTGCTCTAGAGGGGTTTGCATAATATTTAAATGGTTAAAAAAACAATTAAAATATCATTTAAGATGTTTATGTTCTTTGCATTATTTTTTCCAATATTCTTTATTTTGAACAGGCAAAGCTCTCAAATCAGATTGAAATCTCTACTTATTAATATTAATTCCAACTACTATCTTACAATTGATTTGATTATGAGAAAACAAAGATCACGATTCACACTTTACCCTATGCTTATTAGGTTCAGTTACAACTCACCACGGGCCAAGAGGAACATGTTGAATATATAAGTGTATATCCCTGTTTAGAAACTAAGTTAAAACAAATAACATAGTTTCAAAAGAGGGAATAGATGGCAAGTCCTCTTAAAGGAAAAAGTGCTTTAAGACTACAATTAGATCAGGGAATTAGTAGAGTATTAGAAATGTGAATAGAAGTTTACTAGTATTTGTTGGAAATAATGAAGTAAAATATGAGAAATTATGACAATGCATTTCAAAAATATAGAACTAAAGTTTCAAAGCAGAAACCATTTTGAAGATCACAATATGCAAGTAAATTAACAATAATCTACACAAATCTATTGATGTTTATGCCAAACACAAGGTTCACATGCGCTTGTTTAAGTTCTGGGACTAATTCTGAAAATCTAAATTATATTTATTCTAGACAATATACTTTGCACTGCATAGTAATTAATAGGTTACAACAACCAATGCAAATTGGCATACAAATTTATTGAGGTAGTACTCTTATGAGATATCTTTCTAGGAAAATAATATTTACTAAGATGTGGTGGAAGCAAACTCGTCTTAGTTTACCCACAAATATTTTCTTGCAGTGCCCATAAGAGTGAAGCAATATTTTGTTGTAGATGCCATGAAGTTCTTATTAACATTGTAAATATTTAAATTGTACACGATGTGCACAACAACCTTCTAACAAATATTATAGTTGATGCATCTGTTACACTAATAACAAATACAAATATTTATAGAAACAAATTGTATGTCTTTCAATCAAATTTAAAATGACTAACTAATCTCATAGCAAAGTGATAACCCATGATACGAGGCCAGACATGGCTTGTTGCACAGATTTATTTGTCTGATATTAAAAGAATAATATTTATATGATATTCACATAATATGATTCAAACAAGAGATGGGATAGGCGACTTAAGAAGGAGTGTTGTAATGAAAATTCGGATGTTGCATTCTAGCCAAAATTGGGCCATGTGACCAACCTAAATGTTGCACGAAAGAAAACGTAGAAGGGATTGAAAATCCTCAAATCATGAACCATGTTACCTAGCAAAGTATATTATCTCACCTGGACAATGCAAACCGAAATCCTACAGTATGAAAGCTGCAAGCAAAATTTGGTGTATACCTTTCACATTCATGTAACCGTCCAATGTCTATGTACTAGCTCGTATCTCTGAATCCATTTACAATGTTATAATTTACTAAATTTAACATTGCAGATGGATTTAGAGACCTCCTAGAAAGGGGTCTCTGAATCCATGTGCATTGTTAAAATTTAGTAAATTGTACAACTTCATTGTCAAAATTGTGATTTTGCATTATCGGAGTGACAACTCAAAATGACCAAATAAATGACCATTGTTATATGGTCATTTTTAGTTTATGTCTGTGGTACTTGCGATATCTTAGATTGGGATAATTTTTATTAATGGGTGTACCACATATGTATTGAAAATTAATTATGATACATTGGGAATGATGCAAAGCTTATAAACAAACTGGTTATGCTCCAAGAACATATCAAGAATACATATAAGTTCGTTAATGCAAGTAGTGAAAATGTGATTTATACATTAATGATGAGCTGTGACATATGAGGGGGTCTACAATTTACTAAATTCTAACACTGCATATGGATTCAAATATAAATCCATATTCACTGTTAGAATTTAGTAAATTTTACAAATTCATAGTAGAAATTTCAATTTTTCATTGTAGGAGTGACACAACTAACAATGACCAAATAAATGACCAATCCATATTCTTAATGTTATTGTTATGTGGTCATTTTAGTTTAGTTACTTATTATTTGGTGTAATATTTTTTCTCGTGACCCAATGGGTCATTCCTCTGGTTATTTTTAGTTGGCTCATTCAAGCTTGGTCATTTATACTTTGAAAACATTTTGGTGACCAATTTTTTTGGTCTCCTAGTCATTTATCTCTCATTTTCTACTAGTGACATTTAAATTAAATAATCTATATGTTTTTATTAATGCTTGGGTTATTACACATATGACACTGCCATTTGTTCACACTTTAACATGTATGGTTGTTCCCATATATCTGAGAATATGGACACCATTTTCACACTAAGGATGTCAATGATGGATGTGTTACACTCGACTATGTAGTGAAAGTATGTTTGTCGACCATTATAGTCATGCTAACCACTATGATTTGGACATAATAAAGGGGAAGTTAGGTTACATGAAAAATATATAAGATATCATGTAGATGGAATTCTCAATTTTCCAATAATGTTATTTTTAGGTGCAAGTGATGGGATACATTCGATCAAATTAATGTAATGGAAGATTGTGGTAGTGGGCTAATGTGTATCAACTCTAGAAGGATGTGGGATGAAACTAAAGAGACTTATGTTTTACCAAACCAAGTGTTTTTCTAATCAGATGTGTTGGATATTGATTGGTGGTTAGTACTTCGACATGACCCTAGTGAACACATCTTTTTTAGAACAACTATGTTACAATGCCAATTGAGGAAGATAATCAAGGTGATGGCAACAAAGAGTGATATGTACATGATTTATTTCAACATTTATATTGTGGAGGTGTATTTTTATTATTGATATCTATAATTGGGTGATTCCATGAAGGTGGGTAACACTTTTTGGCCAAATTTGGCGATGAAAACTTGATTTTTTACTCATGTGCTAGATAGAAGCCCTCGAAATGTATATATGCCATGTGAATTTTGACTTGCAGTAAAAAAACAAATTGTAGAATATTATGTTGGCTTCCCAATGATATTTAAAAAAAATATTCCGATGTCATTTAATGTGTGAAATTTCTCATTTAATGAATTGTGTGACCTTAAAAATTTGAAGAAGTTAATAAGTGGCTCATGTCCAACCCCAATAATTTAATCTTACAGTAATAATTACAAAAAAATATGAGCATGATCTACACAAAATGCAATGTGGTATGCATATTTTTTTTTAATTTATTTTGAAATATACAATTATTTATTATTTTTCGAAAGTGACCACATTTGATCTCAGCATCATTTTATACACATGTGTGTCCATCCCATATTTGTTTTCACTATTTTCAAAAATTAAAAAAACAAAGATACCCTTTTGAAGAGGACGCGCCGATGTGTGGGCTGTGCATTTTTAAGAAATTTTTGGATGTGTATTTTTTACCTTGCGTATTTTTCTTTGAGCTACTTCAAAGTTGTTGTGAGGTTTTCTAAGTGTAAGTTTTAGAACTAATTAAAAAAAAGACCATATGAATTCTAAAACGCATGCATGATACCTCATGGATAGAGGATTCGGTGATGAATCTATCAATATGAACTCCGCTCAGTTAACTGCCATGAATGGCAGGGTTTACACCCCTAGAAGACACAAAGAAACATTGATTTTCCTGTAAGAGGGCTAATTCTCTGTTTTTCAGGCCCTCGATCGAGGTATTAACATCCCTTGATCGAGGTTTTTAAAGAAGCTCGATAGAGGTTTTATTAAACCCTCGATCGAGCTATCGTTTAAACCTCTTTTTAATTTTTTTTTGCACAAGGACCTCGATCGCGGCCTTAAAACCTCGATCAAGGTTTTATTAAAACCTAGATCGAGGTCTTAAAACCTAGATCAAGGTTTTTTTTAAACATAGATCGAGGTCTTAAAACCTAGATCGAGATTTTTTTAAAACCTAGATCGAGGTCTTAAAACCTAGATAGAGTTATTCTTAAAACCTAGATCAAGGGTTTAAAAATTGCTCGATCGAGGTACGTTTTTGTGTTTTTTCCGAAAGCGCCTTGCCAAAAAGTGTAACCCATCTCCATGGATGCACCCAATTGGTCAATTATATTTTCTAATTCATTATAATATGTTGGAAATGAAAAATTAACAATCATTTTAGATCATCATGTTGAAATAAATTAAGATAAGTTTGAAGATCCTAACAAAAAATAATAATGATGGAGATCCTCTTCCCACTTTGATAACCTTATATTGATACACATGTAACGTCACATGTTAACCAAAAGAAAAATTAAGAACTTAACAAGTTTAGTTATGAATGTATTTTTATCACATTGCAAATCCAGAAGCGTTTCAGAAGTGTTTTATAACGTATAACCTCAAAATTAAAAGCAATACACCCTACCCTATTCTCCTTATAGAAGTGGGTCTTTCCCCTATTGAGAGCCTAGCTATGACTAGGCTCCTATTGTACAAGCAAACAATCAATAACATGGGAGATCATAGACTTCCTAAACTAGCTTTAAATTCTAGCCAAAACCACCTAAGGCTCAAGTGAGGTTGGTATAAAGATACCAGGGCTTGGTTAAACTGTTGGGAGATCACCGACAATATTGCATTGAAAAATATAAATAACATTAAAAATATTGTCACTTCTAAGTTTAAGGAGAAAATGTGGTGTGAGAAAGATTTAGAGGATAAAAGAAAATTAAGATATCATAAGTAGGTCATCAAAACTACTCTAGAAGATCAAAAGTATCTCTCGGTTTTAACTAGCTCAAAGAAAAAAATTAATATAACCAAGATAAGAACAAACTCTCATGAGCTTCATAGTGAAACTGGTCGTTGGGCAGTTCCTAAAACACCATGGGTAGAAAGGATTTTCCATCTCTGTGATAATATGAACATTGAGGATGCAAAATTCTTCCTCTTAGATTTCCCTGCGTACACCCACATTAGAGCTCAGTTTCATAATCTTTGTTGTAATTCTGACCTTCCTAGCCCTTTAACTTGTCAAAATTATAGTGAGCTCGGGACGCTTCTCTCCAAGCTCTTTGTGCATAGAAATGCAATTTTAAAACAAACTAAATAATGCATTTCTTTGGGTCCGATAGACCAAAGTTTGGTCTGAGTGGACGTTAACCATCATCATCATCATCATCATCATCATCAATATAAAATTGTTTAAATTATTTTCATTATTGAATAAAATATTAAATCCTACAAAATAATTAAAAAATATTTTCAAGATTAGTTTAATTAGAATTTGTTTCATGATCATTTGATACTACCACGACACAAAAAGTTGGAGGAATATTTTTTTTGTTAAATTTGACGATAATAAATTTAATTTTGTCAAAATTAACGAAACATTTAGTAAAAATATTTATGAATATTTTTCAAAAATATAATTTAATCATAAACATGTTAATTCATTTAATCAAGTTTGTAAACATGTTTGATCTATATATACTTGTATCTTTTTGTTATACAACAAAGAATTCACATTGAAAAATGGTTAAACATTATATACTGACATTAAATGATAATTACATAAAAATGACATCATAGCAAAATCAAAATAGTATGTTAAGTTTTATGATCAAGATCCTTAAAAGGAAAAGTAATATTTGTTTGTATCAAATTTACCTATCTATGATTACTATAATTCCAACTAAGTTAGACACCAAATAAATAGAAATATAAATTTACCAAATTTTATAGTATAGATTTTGTTGTACATAACCTATAGTAGCTTTTCATTGGTAAATATGTTTTAATATCATATAAATTATCATTAAGTTAAATGATTCTAACTATGATGGCGATTATGAAGAAATAAGAGTGTGCGTGGAGTTGGTATCTCTGTGAACACGTTGAAGACAGCGTTGGTGTGGCTGCGTTGAAGCCTGAACCCTAACTTCTGTTGAGTTTTTTTATGAAGAAATAAATACCTATCAAGTGCTAGTGACTGATATATTTTGTATTAAAGAAGCCTATGTATGACTGATATATTTTGATATATTTTGTATTGACTGATACATTTGCTATAAACTTGCAT
Source organism: Pseudotsuga menziesii (assembly GCA_001517045.1). Classification (NCBI taxonomy): domain Eukaryota; kingdom Viridiplantae; phylum Streptophyta; class Pinopsida; order Pinales; family Pinaceae; genus Pseudotsuga; species Pseudotsuga menziesii. The sequence goes on along the minus strand of LPNX010102248.1, from coordinate 247,555 downwards.
TGTATTCACCTTGGCAGAGATTGTAGACCTACAAGGTTATTATTTCTCTTTGTAAATTACACTAACAGTTGTAAAAATGCAATCTATAGCATCTATAGTCGATGCCACTCTCACCGGCAAAGACACCTATTCAGAATGGTGGAGGAAGATCAAATCTGCCTTCATCTACAATGACCTTTGGGACGGCATTTGCGAAGGTACCACAATAGAGACAGCAGCTGGAAATACCATAACCACAGACCCTGAACCTCCAGAATTCGAGAAAGAGAAGGCCATTTGGAGAACAAAAGACAAGAAAGCTTTAGCAGTAATCACTGCCACAGTCAGTGAAGAGGTGAGCCAGCACATATTGCCTGCAAAATCATGTTTTGAAGCATTAAAAACATTAAAAGAACTGTATGATTCACAATCTGAAATGGAAGTTATTCAACTAATGTTAAAATTATTCAGTCTTGAAGTAAAAGAAAATGATCCTATGTTAGTTGCCTCTGAAATCAAAGCTATCATGCACAAGATTCAAGCCTCTGGTATGAAACCAGATATTCCTCTTGCAACATTTGTAAAATATTTGTATCCTACTCACTCCAACTATCTTGAGTCATTTCAAGCTAGTGACAAGTTCAAATCACTAACATTTGACACCTTGGTAGAAAAGATAGCTGACAGAGAGAAAGCCTTTGGTAAGAAGACAACCGAGCCTACTGGAGAATCACTTTGCTTTGCTCAAAAATCAAAGAACCACACCAAAGACCAATCCAAAGATCATCCCAAAGGAGAAAGCAACAAGAGAGGCAGAGGAAGAAGAAACTTCAGAGGCAGAGGGGGCAGAAATAACTTCACCAAAAGATCATATTTGCAGTGCAAGCGTTGTGGAAAGACTGGGCACACATCAGATCAGTGTTGGGCTTCATGGGACTCCATCAAAGACAAGCATAACCAGAAGAAAGATGACAGTAAAAATCAAGATGCTAGTAAATCTTCTGATTCTGCTCATTTTATTGTTGCACATTGTAATCTTGGAATTAATGAAATGACTTCACTTTCATCTTACAAAGATTGTTGGCTGCTTGATATTGGTGCAACATCACACATGACATTTAGAAAATATTGTTTTGAAGAAATTAATGAAACAATATATGGCATAGTTTACTTTGCAGATAAGTCAAGTATTAAACCAAAGGGAATGGGCACCATTCGACTGAAGATGCCTGGATTCCCTGATTTCTTATTGAAGAACGTTCTTTATCTTCCAGAGTTGCAGAGAAGCCTGCTGTCCATGGTGGAAATTTGACAACAAGGCCATTCCATCCACATGTTTGATGGAATCATTGAAATAAGAAAGTCCTCTGACAACCAAGTCATCATGACTGGATACGAAGATGGAAAGCTGTTGAAGCTCAAGGGTTCATCCGCAAGATTTCAGAACTATGCCTACCTCTCTCAGCATGGAGAAGGTAATATGTCATCTAGCTCATTATGGCATGCAAGATTTGGTCATTTGAATTATAACAGTCTTCGTTTGTTGAGAAATAATGGTGTATTTGGTTTTCCCACCATTCCCAAAGAGAAGAACAAATGTGATGCATGTATATTAGGGAAACATAGTAAGCTGCCATTCCATGAATCTAATTTCAGAGCAAGTAGGAAATTAGAGTTAGTGCATTCTGATTTGTGTGGCCCAATGCCAAATCCTTCAGCAAATGGGAATAAGTATTTTATGACATTTGTTGATGACTACTCACGAATGTGCTGGATTTACTGTTTAAAGACAAAATTAGAAGCATTTCAAACATTCAAAGACTTTCATGCATTGATTGAAAAACAAGCACAATAAAAAATTGGTACACTTCGTACTGATAATGGAAAAGAATACACTTCAAATGCTTTTGAAGATTATCTTCATCAACACGGAATTGCACATCAGACTACCGTTCCCTACAATCCTCAACAAAACGGTGTAGCAGAGAGAATGAATAGAACCATAATGAATATGGTTCACTCAATGATGTTTTTCAAGAATGTAAAACTAATGTTTTGGGGTGATGCAGTAAAATGTGCAGCATATTTGAGAAATAGAAGTCCCTCAAATGCTCTTGATGACAAGACTCCACATGAAATGTGGTTTGGCCATCTCCCTTCAGTCAGGCATCTCAGAGTTTTTTGTTCCACCTGTTATGCCTTGATTCCAAAGGAGCAAAGAAACAAGCTTGGTGCTCGAAGCAGAAGATGCATTTTCCTGGGGTACGAATAATACTCCAAGGCATACCGTCTGTATGATGAGGTAAACAAGAAATTTTTTATTTCCAGAGATGTCATTTTTCTTGAAACTAATAAAAATGACCAATCCATTGAGACACAGCTTGATCATTTGGAAAATTATCCTCATCCAAAGACATATTCTAAAAATGAATATGAAATTCCAAACCTTGAAGGAGGGATTCCTATTTTGGATCAACCTTTGGAATTTCCATATGAAGCACCAACTCCCCCACATGAAGAAGTTCCTGCTACTTTACCTGATCAAGAGATTCAACTAGATGATGTGATTGAGAGAATTGAAAGACTCTCAATCAATGATGAAGCACCACCAGCTGATCAACCAGGACCATCATGGAAGATTCCTAAATGGGCCACAAAGACACTTTAAAGTGTCCATCCAGATGAAGTTGGAAAGACGGGAACAAGAAGTTCGAAAAGACATGGAGAAGGAGCAGATAATTCAGGTGATGACATGGATGTATCATTTGATTGTGAATTTAATTTATTTGCTAACTTTGAACCAAATTCCTTTGAAGAAGCTTCTACTCGGGTTGAGTGGAAAGAAGCTATGCAGAATGAGTATGATGCACTCATGAAGAATGGAACTTGGAAGCTGGTTGACCCTCCAGTTGGAACCAAACCAATTGGCTACAAGTGGGTGTACAAGAACAAATACAAATCAGATGGCTCACTTGACAAGCACAAAGCGAGGCTTGTAGAAAAAGGCTATGCACAGAAAGAAGGAATTAACTATGAAGAAACTTTTTCT
>LPNX010102248.1:223013-244199 GCA_001517045.1 Pseudotsuga menziesii | reverse complement strand
GTTCATGCATAAACCTTGTGAAGGACACTGGTCAGCTGCAAAAAGAGTTCTAAGATACTTGAAGGGGACTCAAGACGTCGGACTCAAGTACTCTAAAGTGGATGAATTCAAACTTATTGGGTACTCAGACTCAGATTTTGATGGCGATAAGGAGACATGAGTATCAACTTCTAGATACACTATGAGTCTTGGATCAGCAGCTGTCTCATGGAGATCACGCAAATAGTCAGTTCCGGCAGATTCAACAACAGAAGAAGAATATGTGGCTGCAGCTGAAGCAACGAAAGAAATAGTATGGCTCAGGAAGATACTTGAATATTTGCAAGGAAAAAAAGAGAACTCCACTCCATTACTGGTCGACAATACTTCTGCAATCAAGCTGGCTAAGAATCCTAGATTCCATGATCGAACCAAACACATCAACACAAAGTATCATTTGATTCGACATCATGTAGAGCCCAAGACAGTCCATATTCGACATTGTTCCACAAATGATCAAGTTGCAGACATCTTCCTGAGAAAAGTTTGGACGAGAAAAGTTTGAAAGGTTCAGAAACATGCTCTAACTTACGAACACCCCTTAGGATTAAGAGGGGGATTGTTAGAATATAATCCGTTAGGGTTATATATTGTAAATAAATAAATAAATATGAATAGTAGGAAGCCGAAAAGGCTAGACGGAAGGTGAAGCAAAACCTTCACATGAATGTATAAAAGAATGCATTAGCAATGGAATAAGATATCAATCGGGAGTTATTACCTACACATCCACTAAGACCCATTTGGTATATCAGAACTTAAGAAAAGAGAAAATAATTATTTGTATTTCCATAAAATTTTATTCCTATGAAACAAAATCTTAGAAGGAATAAATCCTAGGTCATCATAGTTTTGACAAGTTAGAATATCATGCAGGTTAGAATTGTATCAAAGATTAGGAAATTGTGATCGAATGTGGGTGCACGTAGGTCTCTCTAAAAGAAAATCAAATTCATCCTCAACTCTCATAGACTCACACAGTTGAAACATCCTTTCCACCCATGGTGTTTTAAGAGTTTCCCAATGTCTTGTTTTGCTACGAAGCTCATGGGAGTTCATTATTATCTTAGCTATATTAATTCCCTTCTTCGAATTGGATGAGAAAGAAGATACTTTTGATCTTCCAGATTAGGGTTATTGATCTCATTGTAATATCTTAAATTTCTTTTAACCTCTAAATTTTTTTGTCCCACATATTCTCTTTAAACTTAGATGTGATAGTATTTTTGAGGTTGTTGATATTTTTCAAAGTGACATTTTTGTCAATCCCCCAACAGTTTAACCAGGTCATGGCATATTTATACCATCCTGTCTTAAGCTGTAGATGGTTTTGAATAGAATTTAAAACAATTTTAGGGAGTCTATGGCCTTCCATGTTATTTATATTATTCTTGTTCATTAGGTACCTAGTCATAGCAATGCTTTCAATGGGGTAAGACCCACTTCTATGAGGAGAACATGATAAGAGATATTTCTTTTAATTTTGAGGTTATACATGATACAATGTTTTGAATTTGTTCAATATTTCTCTAGGATTTTTGAGAGATGCTGCAACCCCAAAATCCACACCTGTACACGATAAAGGGAGTGGTGAGAGTTTAAAAAATGAACCTTTTTTTATTCGACATCACCAGGTTTGCTGAATTCCAATTGTTTTCTAGGCCAAAATAAGCTTTCCACCCTCCGTTAATCCTTTTCTCAATGCTATAGTTCCAATTGAGCTTGTAATGGATATCAATTCTGATAATATTTGTAAGAAGATGCTTCCTCCAAGTTGTTATTGGGATATTCAAAATTAGCGTAAGTGTATTTCTTGGACTTGATAATCGTAACTTTATGTTTTTTGGTGTTAACATACATACCCATGCTAGAGTATAAATCCTTGAGAACCCTTATTTGTTTATCAAGTTCAAAGGGTAACCTTGTAATTAGAACAATATCATCAGAATAGAGAAGGAGGATGACGACTATTCTAATGAAGGTCATTCTAGCGCAACCAACTAGTTCTTATAAACAACTTTCTAGCTTATCAATGTATATGCTAAAAAGGGTAAGAGAGAGGGTGCATCCTTGTTTAACTCCAATATTACTATTAATATATTTCGTCCATCCCTCAGTGCTCTTAAAATTGGCAATGACTTTCTCATACAATCTTATTATGACAACTCTAACCTCTAAAGGAACCTTTTTTTCTTTTAATCTATTCGACAAGTTATTTATAGGTACTTTATCAAAAGCTTTCCTAAAGTGCACAAAGCAGTAAAAGAGATTGGATTTAATGTCACCACATTCCTTAGAAATTATCCTAAGCGCAATGAGGTGGTCCATGGTAGAGTGATGTGTTCTAAATATTTCCTAGCCTTTAGCTCGCTTACCTTCACTTTCAAGCCATACACTAATATTTTTTCTAAGATGATATCGTATAGCTTGACTGAGAGAGGTCTAGTCAAATTGGTTTGATAAGTAGAGGGGTTTTTTTATCGCCACTTTTAAATATATGGATAATGAGGCTCTAAGTCCAAGGAATAGGGAAACCTTGGATGAACGTTAGATTGAAAAGCTTGTGGATGTGAGGGACGAGAACAATTACTCCTATATTTAATAATTTCTGCTTGATATTCTTCAATGTCTTTAGCTTTCCCATTTTCTAAATGCTTGAACCTAAATTCAAGGTATTATAATGATAAAAATTCTTCCTTTGTAGAAAGGTTTTGAGTGTTATTAATGGAAACCATGGATTCATAGAGAATTTTAAGATATGAATCTTAATATTTCAAAGCAATATTAATATTCTCTTTATTTTTACTGGTTAGAATATGTCTCCAAAATTTATTAGGGGCCACCTTAGAGATGTGTAAAAGGTTTTCTTTCCTTTTATTTATATAATGCATCTTTTTTCTTTTAATTAGAGACGTGTATCTATTTATCTTGTCAATTTTTAAAGACTCTTTAATCGCTTTCTTGATGGATCTTCTGGTGTAACACTGAATCTGAGTGTTATGGGAAAATAAGTTTCCGGATGTTAAAGAAGAGAATCCATCTTCAGTAATACATATATAAATGAATGTTGAATAAAATAGATGATAGATTACATTACACTATCTTGTCTTTTAGCCATTGCACATTTTCAATGTACATGTCACCACTCTTCAATTGATTAATTAATATATAGTCATTATATGTTATTTATTATTATTATTTGTATTTATATTATATTTTTATATCTATAACATTGCCCTTCCCTTAAGGGCAAATTTGTCTTCAAAGTTGAGAATGTTGTTGTCCTCTTATTTTGAATTGTGTTTGAAATATTGACTTAAACACTGCAATCTTGGATTGATTTTGTTCTATGGATGTGATTTTGGAATTTCTATTGTAATACTTTCTGCTTAAGTGGTGATTTTTTGAAACAATATAACTTGTACTTATTTGTTTTTCATGTCGCATTTTGGATTCCAGTTATGAGCAATTGAGGATCTTCTGTACTTCCAATTTTTTCACTAGTTGTGGATTGTTTAGTCACATCATTCCAAGCTTGAACTTGAGCTACTAGTTCAGAATTGACATGTGGCTTAGAGACATGATATACTTTGGTTGTATCTTCTACAATATTTTTCTTAGTTACACCATTGTGAGGTTGTTCAGTTTCTGATCCATTTTGACTAACTGAGCCTTATGGAACTTCCCTTTGTTGCTTGTCATTATTGTGTACCTCAATTTATGATCCTTTTGACTAATTGAGCCTCGTGGAACTTCCTTCTGTTGCTAATCATTATTGTGTACCTCCTCCACAACAAGGAGTATCTCCTTCGCATATGTTGTGGATGAAGCCATTAGTTTGCTCAAATTACTTTGTTGTTTAGGAGGATTACTAGACCTATAATTTTCCAACCTCTTTATGATATAGTCTATCTTATTGTTCATCCATGCTTCCAAATGATTGGACGGGTTTTCAATTCATTCATCAATGTACTATTATGTGGATTCATATAATTTGAGGCCATTCAACAGTTTATGAAAAATAAAAATATATATTATAATAACAATTATTAAATAATAATATTCTTATATTATATATATATATATTATAATGTCTCACACTTTGGAAAAAACCGCATGTGATTTTATAAACCACGTGTTGTTTTACTTCTGTTTTTTTTTTTTTAAAATTTTTTTTAAAATTTTTTAATTTTTTCATTCAAATGCTTTCTTTCTTGTTTTTCTTTTTAACTTCTTTTTTTTCACAAGTCTTTCTTACATGTTTTCTCCTTTTAAAAACACCATGCATGGTTTTCTGTTTTAAACCACATGCCAACTCTGATACCACTGTAACACAGAATGGGAAAATCCATATCCGGGTGTTAAAGAACATAATCCATCTTCAATAATAAATATTTAAATGAATGTTGAATAAAATAGATGATATATTACAATACACTATCTTGGATTTTGTATTAGCCATTGCACCTTTTCAATGTAAAGGTCACCAATCTTCGATTAATTAATTAATATATAGTTATTATTATTTATTTTTCATGTTTATAACATATGGCATTTTTGCATTCATTATCATACCAAGAGTTGGTTTTCCTATTATGCTTTTTACTTAAAATTTCAATGTAGAACTTGTTAATGGAAGAAGATAGGACCATAGTGAAATTATGATCGATGGATTCTATATACTCTATACTAGAAAGAGGAAACAAGTCATTTTTTAAAATCATTTATGAAAAGATCATCCTTAAATATGTCAAAGATCAGATGCTTTTGACTATGATAATTGTCTTCTGTGGGGTCTCTATGCATGACAAAATTTAGTGTTACAACTAGAGGTCCATGATATGAATTAGGCTCATGGTCGAGAAGAATGTCTAGATTTATCATACTATTATATAAATAGATATTATATTTGATATAATCTACCACACTACTACCAATCCCACGTATGCAAGTCATCTGGATAGAATTTGGTCACTTCTTTAGAGCATTACAAATTATAAGGTCTTGAGCAATACAAAGATTGACTAACTCAGAGCCAAACATTTTTTCAATTAGGCATGCGTAACTTCTTTTGTATTGAATTTAAGTTTACTTGGTTTTGGATATTTTTTCCAAAGGAAAAAAAGCTATTTGTATTGATAAAAAAAAATATACATACAGAGTATGTATAGTCCCTGCTGTTTCAAAAGATTTACATCAAGAGCCACATAAAAAATCATGCATTGTTTTCTTCTTTTGCAGCTGTGCAAAAATACATTGTTTTCAAAAAAAAATCGGTCCCTACCGACCTTTAAGAAACTTCCTGCAATGTAGCGCTCTAGTCTATGAAGCTGCACAAAAATGGTGGTTCAATTCGTTCTGTTTTCAAATCAAGATCTGACTGTGAGTTGTAGTGCTGATTCAAAGGTAATAAAAAAAGAGATTATGGCTGGGTCGAGTTAAGAGCTGCCCGCCCTCGACAAGGGGTCAATAAAAGGTCTATGAAAAAATTCATATACCTTTGCATCCTTTGTCTCCAAAATTTTCCAAGTGCCTGGCTCCAAGTTCAACCCTACCTTGGAGAGTCTGTCTACTTCCTTGTTCCTTTCCCTGTAGATATGTTTGCAGGTGATAGCATCGAAGTGTGATAGTAGTCTGTTAGCTTCTTCATATAATGCAGATAATGAAATGTTCCTACATTTCTGAATTTTGTTAATCCAGTTTAGAATAACTAAAGAATCACCAAAGATCTGAATTTTTCTATAGTTTCTTTCAAGTGCAAAGTAGAGAAGAAGCTTCAAGGCCATTAATTCTGCATAGTTGTTTGTTCCCGTGCCCAGTCCCATATATATATCCAAAAACTATTTAAAAAAAATAAATCATTTACCTTCATTACTAAACAATGTTATATTTCATTTAAAACTACAAATAATTTGTTGGTATAAGGTTGTAATTAAGAATATTTACTTTTGATGATTTTTAATTAAACGATTTTCATTAATTAAAAACTAATTTAATGTGTAATGTGTTTATCTATATAGTATTTTGTGATTGTATGGAAGGATTGTTTGAAAAATAATTTAATTTAGTGTAAGAACACCCTTTTCATTTTATTCGATCCAAGGTTTGATATTTAAATAATATGCGATGAAAAACTTATTATCTTAACAAACTACATTACATCAAATATACAATTTGTCATTCAATTTACTCAAAGTATTTATAATGAACTTAGTATGTCTAAACCTATTCTTGCAAAACATTTTGAAAACACTAAATATCATATTCATTTTGATGTAGGAAATTCAACATATGTTTACTAAAATAATTAAGGAACATTTAGAAATTAAAAAATATTTAAAAAGAACCAATGAAAATTATGAATATAAACTTCAATAATCACAATAGTTAAATATTATATGGCATATCTAATTGAAATCAGTGATATATCTCAACTTTGAATTCAAAATAGAGAAATAATTCATGATGTCAATAATCAACATACACAACACATATAATAAACAACATTATCAACATAAATGTGATATGAAAATACATAATAGACATGAATATTAATATCAAAGTCAATATAAATATGTTAGATATATATCTCAAATATGTCAAATATGTTATCTCATATTTGAAATATGAGTGATGCATCTCAAGTTTTTTTACTAAGGGAATAGACAATTGGGATCAGGTTAGTATTCACGTGACACAAGGTCAATGGGTCCAATCCCGTACACTGCCACTATAATTGTAGGTGCGCCCACACAACCCGCAAGCATGTGGAATGGGTAAGTCAATGTGTTTTGAACTTGTGACCTCTATTACAACATAACATCTCTTTTCAAGCGAATCACAAGTTAAGCTACACCCTTGCAGGGATGCATCTCAAATTTAATTTAAAAGCCAAGAAATAATTAATCATATAAATTATTAACATGCACACAACATATTTTATAAATAAATCAACATTGACATCAATATGATATCAAATTACATAGTATATATGAATGATAATATCACAATCAATGTATATGTCAAACATACATCTCAAGTCAAATATAAAATGTCAATTATAAAAGTCAAATATGTATTTAAAAGATGCATAACAACAATCATATATACATGTGATCGATAATTTATATGAGCTAGTTGGTCTCCCATCGGAGCCAAAGGCATCGATTCCTCCACGACCAAATTGAAAGGCATCAAATCCTCCGATAGATAAAAATATAGAATGAAGTAGATGGTATATATCTACACCAGAAGATATATCACTTGATGCGACTATCTCATCTATAGTATTGGTAAGTGTAGTGGTTGTACAATAGTTGGTTGGATGAGAAGGAAATGGTGGTCATTTGGCTAGTGGAGGAGGCGATGATGGTTTTTCAGCTAGGAGAGGAGGATATGGTGGTCAGTTAGGATATGGAGGAAAAGAGGGTGGTAGCTAGACTTGTGTAGGAGGAGAGGGTGGTCAATTAGTTATAGAGGAGGCGATAGGGGTTAATTGACCAGTGGAGCCAAGGAGACGGTGTTTGATCGACTTAGTAAGGAGGAGAGGGGGTTAAATTGGATAATAGAGGAGGATAAAGAGGAGAGGATGACCAATCAATTGCTGGAGGATTTGTAGGATCACCATCCTCAATAAATAAATATGAAAAACATTGGTGATGGAAATGGCGATTTGGCCTCCTTTTCTCAAGTAGTCTCATCCCACTGACAACATGATGCATCAACAGTGCCATATTATGTGCAAGGGTCACCCATACACCGACATGCTCTTGGACACTCCTATGAGGTGCACTCCATGTTGGGGCATCAATGAAAATAATTGATTTGTTAGCTCTTATAAAATATATATGATATAGTGTATGTATTAGGATAGGTTTTCATCCCTAAAGTATATCATATAGCTCTACCATATCTTCATTTTTTTGGCGAGGAAGATCCCCAACATTCATGCCAATATATGCAAAATAATAGACAACAATAACTACATAATTTAAATAATAATTAGACAATTTAAAGGAAATGTTACAATAAAATACATGTGCATTAAATAAAATAAAAAGTACAACTATATTAGTAAAAAATAACATCAATATTACTTCTGACATTTAGTGCCTCATATGGAATAAATAAGATGTTAGTAGATCGTCACAAGTCTAATCCTGCAAATGGATATTGCACAAAATCTAAGTTGTTAGCATCTTTACTCACAAACATTTGAAGTACCTCTAGAGTAATCATACATGGGAACTTCAACTAGCCCCTCTTGAGAATCATTTACCTTGACATGTGCATATGCACATCGTTCCTCAACTTAGGAGGAAGGTGATTGAATGACGTCCTAGTGGCCACAAATATCTCAAAAAATAAACAAAATAACTTGGATCCAAAAGGGAAGCCCATCCTCCCCTTAGAAAAATAATACCAGACCACCTAATAAATCTAGATATATGCATTGAATATTCTACATAGTATACTAAAGTGCAACTACTGTGTTTCCCATCGATAGTGTAATGTGCCACTATTGAGACCCGTATTAAGAGGCACCTAACCTCCTCTATAGAGAAATAATATAAATCCAAGTGGCCACCAACAAGATGGAAATGACTAGGGTCAAGGAATTCTTCATCGATACATATATTTGGACATAAGCTAACAGATTCTCTCCCACAATGCCAAGATAAAGATTAAGGAAATGGGAAAAGTCATCCCCTTTCATAGACAATCAAATAATGACGTATATGTACTCGTATATGGGTTGGTATCACAGATCAAAACTGAACATACATGCATTCCTAACATTATCCCAACAATGATTGAACTTCCTCAATAGTATTGTGTCCCCCCTAAGAGATGTCGCCTCATTATATATATATATATATATATATATATATATATATATATAAACATTTATATTTAGCAACCTAGAACCAAATCCTAGGCTCGCCGAGAGGGATCAAATCTCTCGAGGTGCAAACCTCTCCTCTAACAGGTCTTTATTGAGTGCAATACGTGAGAAGAGGTTTTCATCTTGAGAGATTTGATCCCTCTCGATGCTTGATAGAGCCTAGGATTTGAATATAAGTTGGTTCCAATCGATGTTGGTGACATGAAACTTGTATTTGATTAGCATTATGTAACTATGTATCTTTGACAATTATTATCTTATAAGGAATAAGTTAAGTCGAAAACATAGATACAATTATGAGAATGATCATATTGTAAGTAATAAGTATTAAAGATTATCATATTTTGAGTTATATGTTAAAATGAAAAACATGGACAATTTTATTATAAGGAATAAGTCCGATTGTAAGGAATAAGTTCAATTTATTAATAAAGCCAAAAATTATATGTCGGCCAGAGATATAATTTTTTTGCCGACATATATATGTTGACCAGATATTATATGTTGGATAGACATATAAATTATGGCTGACATCTAGGATTTGGATATAGGCTGGACATAAATTATATGACATAAAAATTATATGTTGGCTAGGAATAATTAATGAATTATTATTATTATTTAAGAATTAAAAAGAAATGGACTTTGTAAATTTATATATATTTAAAATGAATTTAAGTTACATTTTAAATAATAATTCTGAATAAATATAAGATAGTTTTAAATATATACAAGGTAATACATATAGTTTATGTTCGACATATAGGATTTGGATCTAGGCTGGCTAGAAATCATGTGATATGAAAATTATATGTTGGCAAGAAATTATATGTCGACTAGGAATACTTATTATTATTTTAATAATTAAAAACATATAGACTTGTAAATTTATATATATTTAAAATGAATTTAAGTTACATTTCAAACAATATTTTTAAATATATATAAAGTAATATATATTTCTGGCCGACATAAATATGTCGGCCATAAATTATATGTCTGGCCAACATATATATGTCAACAAAAAAAATTATGTCTCAACGACATATAATTTTTGTCTTTATTAATGAATTTAACTTATTCTTTACAATTATTCTTTACAATTTGACTTATTCCTTATAAGTCAAATTATGTTACATGAAACTTATATGTTGGCCAAAAATGTTTTAAAATATTTTATTCCTTAATTATTCCTAGTTCACATATAATTTATGGATGACATATATGATTTGGATCTAGGGCTGGGCAAAAACTATGTAAGATGAACATTATATGTCCACCTAAAATTATATGTCAGCAAAGAATACTTATTATATTAAATATAAATGGACTTATGAATTTATATATATTTAAAATGAATTTAAGTTATATTTCAAACTTTTTTCATTTTTAATGATTCTAATTATTTTATTTTACATATCTTAATCACATAATTATCAAATTATAAAATACTTTATATACATAACTATTTTTTAAAATATAAATATCAATATTTTTAAAAATATACATTAGCAATTATCAAATTATAAAATAAATTTTATATAACTAAAACTATAAAAATATATATTAACCATTGAAAATATTTACAATTTAAAATAGTTAAAACATTTACACTTTATGCCGTGACAATTTTATTAAAATTAAAATTAAATAATTAATGAATGAGAAAATCCATATCCGGGTGTTAAAGATCATAATCCATCTTCAATAATAAATATTTAAATGAATGTTGAATACAATAGATGATATATTACAATACACTTTCTTGGATTTTGTATTAGCCATTGCACTTTCAATGTAAAGGTCACCACTCTTTGATTAATTAATTAATATATAGTTATTATTTATTATTATTATTATTATTATTATTATTTATGTTTATAATATCTGGCATTTTTGCATTCATTACCATACTAAGAGTTGGTTTTCCTATTATGCTTTTTACTTAAAATTTCGATGTAGAACTTGTTAATGGAATAAAATAGGACCATAGTGAAATTATGATCGACAGATTCTATATTGTCTATACTAGAAAGAGGAAACAAGTCATTTTTTAAAGTCATTTATGAAAAGATCATCCTTATATATTTCAAAGATCAGATGGTTTTGACTGTGAGAATTGTCTTATGTGGGATCTCTATGCACGACAAAATTTAGTGTTACAACTAGAGGTCCATGATGTCAGTTAGGCTCATGGTCGAGAAGAATGTCTAGATTTATCAAATTATTATATAAATGGATATTATATTTGATATAATATACCACACTACTAGCAATCCCGTGTATGCAAGTCATATGGCTAGAATTTGGCCACTTCTTTATCCAATTACAAATTATAACGTTTTGAGCACTACAGAGCTTGACTAACTCAGAGGCAAACAATTTTGCAACTAGGCATGCATAACTTATCTTGTATTGAATTTAAGTTTACATCTCTCTCTCTCTCTCTCTCTCTCTCTCTCTCTCTCTCTCTCTCTCTCTCTCTCTCTATATATATATATATATATATATATATATATATATATATCAAAAAACTATTTTTAAAAAGTAAATCATTGACCTTGGTTACTAAAACAATGTTATATTTCATTTAAAACTACAAATATTTTTTTGGTACAAGGTTATAATTAAGAATATTTACTTTTGATGATTCTTAATTAAACGATTTTTAATGATTAAAAACTAATTTAATGTGTAATGTGTTTATCTATATAGTATTTTGTGATTGTGTGGAAGGACTGTTTGAAAAATAATTTAATTTAGTCTAAGAACACCCTTTTCATTTTATTCGATCCAAGGTTTGATATTTAAATAATATGCGATGAAAAAATTATTATCTTAACAAACCAAATTACATCAAATGTAAAATTTGTCATTCAATTTGCTCAAAGTATTTATAATGAACTTAGTATGTCTAAACCTATTCTTGCAAAACATTTTGAAAAAACTAAATATCATATTCATTTTGATGCAGGAAATTTAACATATGTTTACTAAAATAATTAAGGAACATTTCAAAATTAAAAAATATTTAAATAGAACCAATGAAGATTATGAATATAAACTTCAATATTCACAATAGTTAAATATTATATGGCATATCTAATTGAAATCAGTGATATATCTCAAATTTGAATTCAAAATAGAGAAATCATTCATGATGTCAATCATCAACATACACAACACATATAATAAACAGAGGAGCAAGTGGTGTAAATGGGCCACTGGCTGGTCGCAGACTTTTGGAAAGCTCTGGAGGACGATGGCGTAGGAGGCGAGGATGTAGGTACGGTCTGGAGTTGACCTCTAGCTATGGCTAGGGGTCTTCCTTTTTCTTTTGGACAGGCTGTGATTTCGAACTGTGGATGACCGCGTTTGGTGAAGCTGGTTTAGGGTTATCTCAAACTGTGACGGTGGAGGGTTAGGGTTGCAATCTGTGGTTTTGAAGGTTTCTTGACTGTAACGGCTTTCTACTTTGGATTAATGGAGGCTTTAGATGTGGTTGATTATTCCAGTGACAGAATGGACAGCTTTGACATCTGGGAGATGCCAGGTGGAAGATTCTTGGAGCAGCTGGTGGAATTCCCTAGACCAGGTCAGGATTTTGTGGGTGCTGGTGTTTTTATGGAAGTTGAGGCAGTTACGTCCCCATCCGAATTCCTTGTTCTCTCGCCGGAGCATTTAGTGTCAGACCCACTTGTGAAATCTTTTTCTCAGCGGCCAGAAGTTTTGTTGGGGTCTTCGAGACGGAGGGACAAGGGTTTTTTCTCCAACCCGCAGTTAGGGTTTCCGGCATCAGCTTTTTTGGATGGTTTAGAGGTTGTCAAGAGTGCTGCTGAGGTGCTTTCTGAAGGGGAGGTCGGTCAGGTTTTTCAAGGGAAGCTCTCGAGTAGAGATACGTCGGAGGATGAAACGAGGGCGCCCCTGGCTGTAGCTGAACAGAGAGGGTTTGAGTCGCCGAGAAGGGATTTCTCCGGTGTTGGTTCAGGGGATCTGGGCGATGGTGGTGGGAGGAGGTTATCAAATGGTTCAACAAAAAAACACCGAAAGAACTGGATAAAAAAGAAATTGGTGCGGAACTATGCAGTTGGCGAAGACCTTGCTTGGGATCGAGTGATGAAGATGGCTCAGTGCTCTTTGGTTGGAAGTGCTGTGGGTTGAAATTTTGCTCAACACACTATCCAGGAGTGGGCTGTGGGGTCTTGGGGTTCACATCTCGGATATTCGCCGGTGGTCGTGGAGCTGAATAGAGGATGGTTTGCGGTAAATTTGGAGAAAGAGGCGGATTTAAGATGGATTCAATCTAAGTGCTGGCATATTGATCACTCCCCTGTTCTTCTGAAGCCCTGGAGTCCATTATTCGACGCTAGCAAAGAAAGGGTGGACATTTTACCAATCTGGGTCAGATTTCCTGCTCTTCCATTGCATTTCTGGGATATTTACCATTTCAAAAGGATAGGTGATATTCTTGGCTCTTTTCTGGAGGCGGACCTCTCTTTCGTTGAAACCAAGGTGCAAAAGGTAGCGCGGATTCTGGTAAATATTAATCTAAGGGAGGGTTTGGCAGAGTCGATTAATTTGGACTGGGGACCAGTGATCATCCCCCAAATTCTGGATTATGAAAATGTTCCATTCCAGTGCAGACGCTGTCACATTTATGGTCACCCGGTTTCAGAATGTTCTTTGTCAGGGAGGACTCCGAAAGCTTGTAGAAGGAATGGTTCGGGGGCGAAAAAAAAAGGTCCTTCGGAGAAGTTTGGCGCCTCTTCGGGTTCGGCTCAGACCTCTGCAGAAGATTTTGGTAGTGATCCGTCCTCTGAAGACTTGGTTTTTCCTAATGATTTGTTGGTCGATGCTACTAGAGATTTGCCTGTACCAGACTCTTTATTGACTCCTGTTTCAGCAGCAGGGGATCTCCCTGATCCTGGTACTCTTACTCCTCCCCATCTGTCAAATGTTAATTTGTTTTTGAATAATGTCTCTTTTCTTGGGTACGATTGGATTGAAGGTCTGAGAAATCTCTCCCTCTCGGGACAACCTGGTTTTCCCTTGTATTTCCCAGTACACTGTGTCAATGAAGAAGCGGCTCGGGGGGTGGGTCCTCATGATGCTATTGTTCCTTTGGGCACTGATCCTGTCTCTCTTCCTATTGTAACTGATATATCCTATCTGGAACCTAAACCAGACCTGAAGTATTGTGTTGTTGAGTCTTTCCCCTCTCCCTCTGACCCTGCGGATACGGGTTATTTCTTAAGATCTAGTCAGAAGCCATTGTTTGGGCTGGGGAAAAATTCAGCTTTAGGGAGAAAAGGACGAGGTAGAAATCAAACCTGTCCAAAGCTCAATCAAGATCTAAGGATGACCTCTTGGGAGGAAAACAAATTTCAATTGAAAAGGCCCTTAGAGCGGAGCAGGCCAAGAAGAAAGGTCGTTTATGAAGATTCTGTCCTTTAATTGCAGGGGGCTGGCTGGGCCTGGAAAGAAACCAGCCTTCATCAGGGTGCTTACTCTTGAACACCCTGATGTGATTTTTCTACAAGAGACTATGGGAGAAGGGGAAGTGATTCGGGAGAGGCTGGAAAGTTGGTTACCGGGGTGGTCTTTTGTGACGGTGGATGCTAGATGTCGTTCTGAGGGTTTGGCACTAGGCTGGAAAAATTGTTGTGTTAAGATGATTAATGCATGGGGAACAGAGGCTATCCTGGGTGTTTAAGTTTTCTCTGAAGACTTGGGGATTAATCTCTCTGTGGTCAATGTTTATGGACCATATCTTAATCGAGCCCCTTTTTGGAACTCTCTTTTTCAAAGTACCCTTGTGAATGGAGATTCAGTCGTGCTGGGTGGAGATTTAAACTTTTCATTGGGTCAGAGTGAGATATGGGGGCCTCATGCTCAGGAATATTCTTTGGCAGGTTTTTTTGTTCAGAAACTGATGGAGAAGGGGCTGCTGGATATTGAGCCTACTAAGCTAAAACCGACCTGGAGAAATAATAGGAGTGGGGATGCAAGGGTGGCGAAACGAATCGATCATTTTTTGGTAGCAGAACAGCTGGTGGACAGTTTTTTTATTGTTAGACAATGGGTTGGAAGTGGGGGCCTGTCTGATCATTTTCCTATTTTCTTTGAAATCAAAAAGGGGCCCTCCAATCCTCCGAGTCCTTTAAAATTTAACAAGTTATGGCTTCAGGAAGAGTCTTTCAGAAAACTTTTTTTATCTTATTGGAACCCTATCAGGGGGGGAATTGATAGATCAACTGCGCTCCAGTTTGCCGATAATATCAAAAGACTTAAAGTGCATATCAAGGAATGGGCAGCTACTAAGAGAGTCAGAGACGAAGTGGAATTAAAGAATACTGAAGCTGAACTTATGCTGATTTATGAGGGTGAAGGTGGTGGTTTTTTATCTGTTGAGTCCAAGGTGGAATTGCTTAGGCTGGAGGGTAGACGCAATACTCTGTTGCTTGAAAAGGAGGAATCCTGGAGACTTAAGAGCAGGGCCATCTGGTTGGAGTGTGGGGATGAAAACACTAAGTTTTTTCATGCTTATGCGAGAGGAAGAAAGGTGGCAAACACTGTTTGGCATTTGCAGGATGAGGTGGGTTCCCATGTATCTTTTGAAGATAAGGCCAGTTGTGGGGTCAGACATTTTCAGTATCTGTTTAAAGCTCCTCAGCAGGTTTCCATAGCAGAGGTAATTAGAACTGCCTTGTTGTTTCCCCGGTTTGTAGACGAGGGGGGCAATAGGGATCTTATGAAGGAAGTTTCGGAAGAAGAGCTCAAGGAGGTTCTGGGCAGTTTCCAGAAAGATAAAAGCCCTGGTCCTGATGGATGGACGATTGAGTTCTTCCTGGATATTTTTGAGATTCTGGGGAGGGACCTCTTGCAGGTTGTCGAAGACTCAAGGTCAGCTGGTTGGCTCCCGGATAGCTTTAACTCTACTTTTATTGCCCTCATTCCGAAGTCTGATAATGCAGTATCCCTCAATGATTTCAGGCCTATCTCTCTTTGCAACTGCATCTATAAGATAATCTCAAAGGTAATTTCTCAGAGATTGAAAGTTATACTCTCAGCTCATGTTTCTTCTGAACAATTTGGCTTTCTGGAAGGTAGACAGATCCATGAGGCAATTGGTGTAGCGCAGGAAGGCCTTCATAGTTTAAAGACCAGACGACTGAAGGGAGCTATTCTAAAAATTGATCTTTCTAAAGCTTATGATAGAGTTAGCTGGATTTATTTAAGGTTGCTTTTAACCCAGGTGGGTTTTGACATCAGTTTTATTCGCTGGATTATGTCCTGTATAACTACGGTTTCTTTCTCTGTGCTGATCAATGGTGCGGCCTCACCTTTCTTTCATGCTGAAAGAGGATTAAGACAAGGGTGTCCTTTGTCTCCGCTCCTTTTTCTTCTGGTGGCTGAGGGTCTTAGCAGGGCTCTTAGGGCAGCAATAGATTAAGGTCGTTTCACAGGGATCAAAGTGGCACCAAATTGCAGTATTACTCATCTACTTTTTGTGGATGATGTACTGATTTTCTGTTTTGGTGAGAGAGGAGAAACTTGCGTGCTGAAGGAGATTTTGGATCTTTTCTCTAAAGCCACAGGTATGGAAATAAATTTTAGCAAATCTACCTTGACTACTCATTTGTTAAGACCTGAAGAGGTGGCTGAAATGATTAGGAACTTTCCCATTTCTACAGCTGGTTTGGAGGTAGGACTCAAATATCTTGGATTCCCTCTGAAAGCTAACTCCTATAAAAAACAGGATTGGTGTTGGCTGATTAGGAAGGTTGAAAAAAGGTTAATGGTTTGGAGTCATAAGTGGCTGTCCCGAGCTGGAAGGTTGGTTCTGGTGAAAGCTGTTTTGGAGGCAATCCCAGTCTATTGGATGTCCCTTTCTTGGATCCCGAAAGGAATTCTTGAAAGGATAAGAAAGATCTGCTTCAGATTTCTTTGGAGTGGAAAAAAAGAAGAACTGACTACTCCCTGGGTGAACTGGAAAAGGATTGCAAAACCAAAAGGTCTTGGAGATTGGGGCTTAAAGGACATCTTTTTATTCTCTAAAGCCTTAGCTGCTAAGGGAGGATGGAGGTTGGTGAAAACCAGCAGCCTTTGGACTAGGGTGATCAAGAAGAAATATATTCCTCATGAGAGCTTAATAGATTGGATCAGAAATCCTAGGAAAACTCACTCAGGAGGATCAGTGATTTGGAAAGCGATTGTCAATTCTTTCTCTTTGATCGAGAACAGTTTAGCTTGGGATGTAGGGAATGGGGAAATTTTCTGATCGGTAGGGATCCTTGGATGGGTAGCTCACAACATCACATTATCCCTCCTGATATTATAGAGGAGCTGGGCCACGTTGGAGTTATTTCACTCAATCAGCTAGCTATTCCACGGCCTGATGAACCTTGGATGCAACTCTGGAGAAGGGCCAACTCTTTAGGGCTGGGTGAAAGGGGTACTGTTTTGATGGAGGGTTACATTAGGGAGCTGATTCGAGCTCATATTGTACTCTCTGATCAAGAAGATATTCTGGTTTGGGATGCTGATCCGGGAGGTGCATATTCTCCAAAGGCAGGGTATTTATCTTTAAATGTTGAAGTGGAAAATAGGGTTGAATTCTGGTGGTGGAAGCCTTTGTGGAAGCTTAAATGTCCTGCAAAAACCAAATTGTTTATGTGGTGTGTGCTGAATAACAAAGTACCTACTTGGGAGACGTTGCAGAAACGTTCCTTTCAAGGGCCGGGATGGTGTGTCTTGTGTAAAAAAGAATTGGAAATTACTTATCATCTGTTCCTATGTTGCTGCTTTTCCATTGAAGTCTGGAAGGAAGTCTCTTTGGTGGTCGGGCTCAATTGTTTGTGGGAAGGGGTTTCAATTGGGAGTGCTTGGGATTCCTAGTGGAGCAGGATTACTCATAAGCAATTCAAAATGCTGCCTCTGTTGGTCATCTGGGGCATTTGGATTGCACGCAACAAGGCAATCTTCAAGGATTTATCAAGTACACCAGCTATTACAGGGATGATGGCTGTGGGGCTCTTCAATTCTTTTCCTGCGCATATAAGGGCTGCTAGAGAGCGAAGGATGTTAGGGGTGGATATAGACAGATCTTCCCTGTGGGATTTTTTTGACGGAGCAGCACAGAACAATTTGTGTGGTGGAGGAGCAGTTCTTCACATATCAGAAAACCTTTCTTATGTTTTGTCTATGGGACTCGGGGGGGGCTCAAATAACTTTGCTGAGTTATTCAGCCTTAAACTACTGTTGATGTTCGCATTAGAGAAAGGATGTTCTGTTCTAAATTTTATGGGAGACTCATTGAATGTAATAAACTGGATAAATCATACTCAAGCCTGCAGACATATGAGACTTGCACATGTTATTATCTCTATTCGTCAGCTTCTTCAACGTCTTGATACTTTTACTTGCAGGCATGTTTTCAGAGAAAACAACAAGGAAGCGGACAAAGCTTCCAAGGAAGGGCTCCGGTTGGCTGAAGGTACCTGGTTGGTGAAAGAAATGGTAAATGGTAGACAGCAGACCTTTTATCATCGGCCATACAATGAAGTTTTTTAATTATTGGCTGAAAGGATAGATCGCGACTCCTGTTCATTTGGTTCAGGCCTCTTTTTTGATTCTCGGTTGCAGGGACAGCACGCTGTTCTTTTGTTTTCAGCTCGGTTTTTTACTTTAGATCTATACTTGCTATCGATATGGGATATCGAATGGCTTAATATATTATCAGTCTACTTCTCGGCGGTATGTAATGACACTGGAATGTGTATAACAGATTTTCAGGTCTCAATTTTTGATGCTCGGTTGAAGGGACAGAATGCTGTTCTTTTGTTTCAGCACTTGTTTTTTATTCTAGCTCTATACTTGTTATCGATATTGGATATCGGATGACATGATATATTTTCAGTCTAATCTCGGCTATATGTAATGACACTTGAATGTGTAAAACAGAACCTCATATTTTTTGAAGTTATGTGAACCATATCATGGAAATGCATCTGCATATGCACATGTAGAAATTCTCTATTCGGAGACACCTCAGTCCCGCTCTTAGTACCAGTTTTGGTCTACAGAAAGTCACTCTTTAGTGAACACTCAGAATGTAATTTTGATCTCGAAAGATGAATGAAATTACGCTTTTTTTCCTTGGAAAAAAAAACACATATAATAAACAACATTATCAACATAAATGTGATATGAAAATACATAGTAGACATGCATATTAATATCAAAGTCAATATAAATATGTTAGATATATCTCAAATATGTCAAATGTGTTATCTCAAATTTGAGATATGAGTGTTGCATCTCAAGTTTTTTTTACTAAGGGAATAGACAATTGGGATCGGGTTGGTATTCATGTGACACGAGGTCCATGGGTGCAATCCTGTACACCACCACTATACCTGTAGGTGCACCCACACAAACCGCAAGTATGGGCCATGGGTAAGTCAGTGTGTTTTGAACTTGTGACCTCTATTACAACATAACATCTCATTTTCAAGCGAATCACAAGTTGAGATACACCCCTGCGGGGATGCATCTCAAATTTAATTTAAAAGCCGAGAAATAATTAATCACATAAATTATTAACATGCACACAACATATTTTATAAATAAATCAACATCAACATAAATATGATATCAAATTGCACAGTATATCTGAATGATAATATCACAATAAATGTATAAGTCAAACATACATCTCAAGTCAAATATAAAAGTCAAATATGTATGTAAAAGATGCATAACAACAATCAAATATACACATGTGATCGATAATTTCTATGAGCTAGTTGGTCATCCATTGGAGCCAAAGGCATCGATTCCTCCACAACCAAATCGAAAGGAATCAAATCCTCCGGTAGATAAAAATGTAGAATGAAGTAGATGATATATATCTACACCAGATGCCATATCACTTAATGCGACCATCTCATCTATAGAATTGATAAGTGTAGTGGTTGTACAATAGTTGGTTGGATGAGAAGGAGATGGTGGTTATTCGGCTAATGGAGAAGGCGATGGTGGTTTGTTATCTAGGAGAGGAGGAGATGGTGGTTAGTTAGGATATGGAGGAAAAGAGGGTGGTAGCTAGACTTGTGTAGGAGGAGAGGGTGGTCAATCAATTATAGAGGAGGTGATAGGGGTTAATTGACCAGTGGACCTGGGGAGATGGTGTTCGATCGACTTAGTAAGGAGGAAAGGGGGTTCAATTGGATAATCGAGGAGGAAAAAGAGGAGAGGATGACCAATCAATTGCTGGAGTATTTGTAGGATCACCATCCTCAATAAATAAATATGAGAAACATCGCCGATGGAAATGGAAATTTGTCCTCCTTTTCTCAAGTAGTCTCACCCCACTGAAAACATGATGCATCAACAGTGCCATATTATGTGAAAGGATCACCCATACACCGACATTCTCTTGGTCACTCGTACGAGGTGCATTCCATGTTCGAGCATTAATGCAAATGGTTGATCCGTTAGCTCTTATCAAAATATATGATATAGTGTATGTATCAAGCTAGGATTATATCTATAAGGTATATCATATACCTCTACCATATCTTCATCTTGTTGGGGAGGAACCTCCCCAAAATCCATGCCAATATATGCAAAATAATAGACAATAATAATTACATAATTTAAATAATAATTATACAATGTGGAAATTGAACCCAGGTGTTAGAACAATTACACTCACAAAAACTGCCAATTACACATGCAAATTACTCACAAAGGAGATTGAATATGGAGCAGAACACTAATCTGTATTGAATAAGTGTACAATAGCACACCCTGTGAAGTCATAGGCTGCCACAATAAATAATTACATGAGATATTCAAATGCATAAGGATTCCATTTGAATTTGGTCAAAAGCAGGCTTACAAAATCTAAGCAAATCCCCCATAGGTGCATACAACACTTTCCAAATCTGTCTAGGAGCTCACGAATTGGAAAAATCAATCAGGAAAGCTAATAGATGGTGGAAGGACAAATCATACATGCTTTTCATAGAAGAAAAGAGTGGAGGATGATGAGGACAAAAAACAAGTTAACTTCACCTAGTCAAACTTTACCAATTGCCTTAAAACTTAGAAAAAGTAGGCAATAAAGCAGAAAAAGCAGACATGCGCTAGGAAGGCCAGGAATAAAGCAGATTTGATTCCAAGTGGTTTCCCAAGCACTCCATGACTCATATTTAGCAAGTTTTACCACTTTGGAT
>LPNX010102248.1:181678-218305 GCA_001517045.1 Pseudotsuga menziesii | reverse complement strand
CAATGTGTTTGGTTCTCTGTTTCTGAACTGGATCATTGCAGATTCGAATGGTACTCTGATTATCACAATAGATAGTAGTTGAGTATTCTGATTTGAAGCCACACTCTCCAAGCAAACCTTGCAACCATAAACATTGAGTTGCTGCATTTACAACTCCTTTGTACTCTGCTTCTGTAGATGAGAGTGCAATGGCACTCTGTTTCTTTCTTGACCAGCTGATTGGCCCTTTAGCAAGCATGAACACATATCCTGATGTTGAATTTCTATATGTGCTGTCACCTACCCAATCACTATTATTAAACCTAATCAAATCAAGACCAGATTTAGCTTTGTAGAAGATCCCATGAGTCCTTGTTCCCTGAACAAAGTTAAGGATCCTTTTGGCTGCTCTCCAATGGATCTCATGAGGCTGATCCATGTATCTTGAATCCACACTTACTGCATAAGAAATATCAGGTCTAGTATGTGTAAGATACAACAAACATCCAATCAATTGCCTATACAGTGTATTCTTTACCATAGGTGAAGAATCAACTTCTTCAAGCTTAACTCCTGAAAGGAAAGGAGTCTTGCTTGGATTGCAATCCTTCATATTGAATTTGTTCATAAAATCCAAGGCATACTTGGACTGATGTACTTTGATTCCTTCTTTGGTTTGAGCAATCTCGAGCCCCAAGAATTGGCTCAATAATCCCAAATCAGTCACTAAGAAGGCATGGTTCATTGCATCCTTCAAGGAAACAATTTCATCCTTTGAGCTTCCTATAATGAGAAGGTCATATACATACAAAAAAATGATCATTAATGAACCATGAATCAGCTTTAGATAGACATTTGGATCTGACTTGCATCGAACAAAATTCAGTGATAGTAGAAAGCTATCAATCTTGGCATACCAAGCCCTAGGGGCTTGCTTAAGCCCATGCAATGACTTCCTTAACCTACACACAAGAAATGGATTAGTAGCAAATCCTTGAGGCTGCTACATGTAAATCTCTTCAGTGAGATCTCCATTCATGAAAGCACACTTCACATCCATTTGATGTACCTCCCACTGCTTCGAAGCTGTAATGGCTAAGGCTAGCCTGATGGAGTCCATATTTGCCACTGGTGCAAAGGTCTCATTGTAGTCTATTCCTTGTACCTGTGAGTAGCCCTTGGCTACCAATCTAGCCTTGTACTTCAGAGGTGAACCATCAGCAGCAAATTTTGTTTTGTAAACCCACTTACACTGAACTAGCTTCCTCCCTGGGGAAAGATCAAACAACTCCCAAGTGTTGCTTTTCTGGAGTGAGCTGAACTCTCCTTTCATGGCCGTTTGCCATATTGGATCATTTGCTGCATCTTCATATATCTGTGAGTCTGATTCAACCATCAGATAGCATTTCTCAACAAACATAGGATCTTTCATGCACATAGCACTCTCAAATTGAGATCTAGTCCTCCTAGGATCATTAGGATTTCCAGCTAGTTCTCCAGCTGCATGAATGGTCTTGGCTGCCCATTTTGGTCTTGTAGGACTGTTAGGATCTACAATTAAATCATCATTATCAGACATATCAGAATCAGCAAGTTCAACTATCTCTTCACTTACATTCAAAGGTTCTGGTGGTGAAGAGGATTCTCCAACTTAAGAGGCAGCTAACCTCCTCTACAGAGAAATAATATAAATCCAAGTGGCCACCAACAAGATGGAAAGGACTAGGGTTAAGGAATTCATCATTGATACATATATTTGGACATAAGCTAACATATTCTTCCCCACAATGCTAAGATAAAGATTAAGGAAACGGTAAAAGACATCCCCTTTCATAGACAATCAAATAATGACGTATATGTACTTGTATATGGGTTGGTATAACAAATCAAAATTGAAAATACATGCATTCCTAACATTATCCCAACAATGACTAAACTTCCTCAATAGTATTGTGTCCCCCCTAAGAGATGTAGCCTCATTATATATATATATGAACATTTATATTTAGCAGCCTAGATCCAAATCCTAGGCTCTATCAAGCGTCGAGAGGTATCAAATATCTTGAGGTGCAAACCTCTCCTCTAATAGGTCTTTATTGAGTGCAATACTTGAGAAGAGGTTTGTACCTCGAGATATTTGATCCCTCTCGGCGCTTAATAGAGCTTAAGATTTGGATATAGGCTAGTTCCAATCGATGTTGGTGACATGAAACTTGTATTTGATCAACATTATGTAACTACATATCTTTGACAATTATTATATTATAAGGAACAAGTTAAGTTGAAAACATAGATAAAATTATGAGGATTATCATATATTAAGTAATAAGTATTAAAGATTATCATATTGTGAGTTATATCTTAAGTTGAAAAACATGGACAATTACATTATAAGGAATAAGTCAAATTGTAAGGAATAAGTTAAATTTATAAATAAAGCCAGAAATTATATGTCGGCCAGAGATATAATTTTTTGTCGACATATATATGTTGACGAGTTATTATATGTTGGCCAGACATATAATTTATGGCTGAGATATAGGATTTGGATATAGGCTAGACATAAATTATATGAGATAATATTATATGTCGACCAGGAATAATTAATCAATTATTATTATTATTTTTTAGACAAGAACGGTTAGAGTTGCATTAGTCCGTTATGAACCGAATCATAATCCAAAACTTACAAAATAAAGAGGGCCGATGACCTCTTACAATATTGTCATTGTTCTTGTGAATATCTTGGGAGATAAATCCCACTTGCTTCTAGAGAATTTTCATGAAAAAGACAAAAAATGCTTACAAGAGTAAACTCTCACGAATTGTGAGCAGAGAAGAGTGCGGAACAAAAACATTAATTAGAAGGGGAAGTAAAATGCCCCTTAATGAAATTGTCCAACCGCTTCTGAGAGCCCAAGAAAATATTTGAGGCCACTTCCTTTTCCCTACGTTCTTTGTTGGTCTTTCGCCCTCTGGTGAGGGGAGGAGAAGGGGCTGAGAAGTCTTCATGTTCGGAGCTTCCTTCTGACCCAGAGGAAGGGACTAAGGAAGCCAATCCCGCTTGGGCTGAAGTTTCGTGATCTAACATCCGAGAATCTCTCTTGAATCCTGAAGGAATGCATGGATAAGCTTCTTTCACAGCGGGGCAAACGACAACTATCTTCGACAGGATGGGAGGATCTGGGAGGGTTGCGCTATATACCGGATCTTTCACTGCTTCAGAATCGTGAGCTTTGAATTCCTGCAAAACTTCAAAGCTGTTTTTGTTTTTCGGCGGGGGTGAGAGTGCAACAGAAGGAGGTGGAGCATCATGGGGAGCTGGATCCTTATGCTAAGAAGCTAGATGCTCCTTTTTCTTGGGGGGGGTTGACATCGATTAGTGATAGTCTGGAACTCTACTTCCTTAGGAGCAGGGAGATTTGATGTTTGCTGATATTTGGAAATCTTGGGGGAACATTTGTCAAAGTGGCCATAAACATGGAAAAAATTGCATTTGAATGGAATCTGATCATAATCTAGTTCTTAGATGTGTCTCCATTCTTCTAAAGTAATCTTTAGGGCCTTCGGAATCCCTTTTTAGAGATTTACCTCTACAAAAATGTGAGCACATGTAAATTGACCCCCTTTTGGATCTGCACTATCCAGGTAGTGCCCTTGCTTATTACCAATGTTCTCAAGAGAGATTCCCCCTCAGATATGAAGTGGGATATGGGGTAGTCTTACCCAGACATGAGCGACATTAATCTCTACTTCAGGGTTAAAACCTAGAGTCCAAGGGGTTGAAAACAACCCTCTCGAGCCCATGAAGAAAGGACCCGATCGAAAAACTAAATCTCATTCTTCTTTTCTCAGAAATAGAAAAACAAAATAACCCCTACCAACTGCGAATAGAGAGACCCGTCTTTGCAGAATAGGATTCGAGTGTTATGCAATCCAAAGCTCCACCACCTTTGGGCTGAGCCACAATCCTGTAAAATTGCTGATGAGGGATTTCTCTGAGAGAGTGAGCACTTTCTAGCATGGATCCAAGGGAGAGATCTCTAGAGAGGGGATCTCATCAATCTTTTTCATGAACTTGGAGGGTAGAGATGCAACCGGAGGAGCGACGGCTTGATCCAGGGCCTAAAATACCTGAATCTGGTTATGAACCTTCATAAAAAGGAGCCACGACTAATAGAAACTTCGTGGGACTGTGCGGTAGCAGAAAGAGACTCAAGGGAGCAGGCTGGGGGTCTTCACGCAGCTGCTTGATCACCGGCCAGGCCAGGTAGGCGTCTAGAACCAGAGGATGCAAGTAAGGCGATGACTAGGAAAACCCTAGCCGCGCTTCAAAGCTCGGCCATCCGAGCATCGTGTCCGATTATATCTAATTAATGAATTATTATTAGTATTTAAGAATTAAAAATAAATGGACTTTTTAATTTTATATAGATTTAAAAT
Organism: Pseudotsuga menziesii; assembly: GCA_001517045.1. Classification (NCBI taxonomy): domain Eukaryota; kingdom Viridiplantae; phylum Streptophyta; class Pinopsida; order Pinales; family Pinaceae; genus Pseudotsuga; species Pseudotsuga menziesii. The sequence goes on along the minus strand of LPNX010102248.1, from coordinate 213,883 downwards.
GAATTTAAGTTACATTTTAAATAATAATTCGAAATAATTATAAGATAATTTAAAATATAAACAAGGTAATATATATAGTTTATATTCGAAATATAGGATTTGGATTTAGAAATTATATGGCGACTAGGAGTACTTATTATTATTTTAATAATTAAAAACATATGGAATTGTAAATTTATATATATTTAAAATGAATTTAAGTTACATTTCAAATAATATTTTTAAATATATATAAGGTAATATATATTTCTGGCCGACATATATATGTCTGCAATAAATTATATGTGTGGCTGACATATATATGTTTGATCTCCCTTCGCCAACGGCTTCCTTCGATGAAGACGAAGCTTGACAATTTCGCGGCTCCAACTGTTTCTTACAAAAAATCCTACATGAACTCTTACATGAACCTTCAAACGGATCAACACTTGTCTACTCCCATTAGTGGCCTCCTGCCTTTTGGGATTACAAACCTCTTGTGCTATTTAGATCCTAAGAGAACTTCAGATGAATCTCAGACAACAGAAAGCCAAGAGAAATAAAACTTTATTTTATTAAGAACGCCTGATAGCAATTTACAGAATGATTACATAGGATAGATTTGAAGAGATCCAGCATAAAAATTCTTTGACAAACTAGGGAACCCAAAGGTGCCGAAGCTACCTTCTCCTCATTTCCCACACTCAGACTTGGGAACTCAAAGGTGCCGAAGATACCTTTTGCTCATTTCCCACACTCAAATTCTAACTTACTTGCAGAGCTCTAACCTCCAAACTATGATGATCCAAATGAATTACTTTGCCCCTTATTTATAGGAAATTAGGGGGACAAGTAGAATCCTACTTTTCAGAGTGTCGGGATATGTATGTCCTTGACAGGAATAAATCTAGTACTGGATTTTCCGTAGATTCTCTATAATGTGGGTCAAACCGCACCAAAAGTCGAAGAATTCCTTCGAGTTACAGAGATTCGTTCGGAAAGCTTATGATCAAAGTGGAGATTTTTTAAAGAATCAAATCCCATGGAAAACTTATTGAGAAGACTAAAGGTTACACAGTGGAGATTTTTACAGAATCCCATGAAAACTGTCAGACACCATAGTCGGTCTGAAAGACATTAATCAGAGTACATTGAACCATACTGGTTGTCATAATACAATGTGTCCCACATTTTGGTGTATATATGGCGGATAATAATAGGTTGTCCTTGTAAATTCTGCACCTTAATCTTCATACGTACTAACCATTGGTGATGGTTACTCAAAAAGCAACCAAACACTTGTTTTTCATCCATGACTTCGGATTCTTGCAGATCTCTTATTTTATTAAGTCCAAAACCATGTCCTTCATATTTGCTTTCAATGATATATGGGTCCACTGCAGTTAGGTTGATGCCAAATGTTTTCCACCAATTGAAGAACCAATCAGGGATATCAAACTGTAGAGCTGTTCTAACAGATCTGAACTTGAGAAGGGAGACATATGTCCTGTCAAGATTGTCCTTGCATAAAAATTCCCACCACATCTGTTTGTATTCTGAATAATTGTAAGGAGTGCCAGGAAAGATTCTGTCTGCATATCCTGCTGGCCACCATTCAATATTTCATGGACGATTTATGCAGTAGTACTGATTTTCTATCGCGGGAATGACATAATTTTTTTCCCAAATAGATTCGACATCATGAAAAGTATATATCAATGCTTGTGATGCATCTGCAGCTTTTCTAAGTGCTCTGTCATACATCAAACTTGGAATAACACTCGTGGAAGTGGGCCTTCGTCGAATCTCTGGTACAAGCCGTGGGAGTAGAGAACATGGTTGCAGGTTCCTATCAATCACTTGAGTGCTTCGTAGCTACCAGGTTGGTCTCCATTGTTGTTTGTATTCGGTCCAGCTCATGAATTCTGGAATTTCTCTGGTTTCTTCCTGATTGTTTTTCCACTCACTGACTATGATTAAACAGGAGGCAGGTTCATTTGATATTTGTTTTTCTGCAGTCTGTAAGAGATTTTCTCTGCTCAAAAAATCAGGCAAACAATTTTCAGAACCTTTAATATGTTCAATATCAAATTCAAAGTTTGAAAACAAAGCTTTCCATCTTGTGAACTTGGCCTCATTGGCCTTTTTAACTTCTTTGTTCAAGACTTTGTTCATGGCAGCAACATCTGTTCTTAAAACAAATTTTTTGTCAATCAGGAAAATTTCAAATTTTTTCACAACATTTAGTGCAGCCTTGATTTCTTTGTCTAATGCAGCATTGTTTTTCTCTACATCCTGCCAAACCCCTGAAGCAAATTGTAAAATTTCTTCTGACTTCTTTTTATTTTCTTTGATCCTTACTTGCTTAAGAACTGCTCCCCACCCTTCATTACTAGCATTAGTTTCAACAATTTTTGGTAGAGCATCATTTGCGACATAGAGAATAGGCAGAGTCTTTACTCTTGCTTTGATTTTTTGCAGGGCTCTAGTGTGCTCATGGGTCCAGGGAACTGGTTCCTTCTTTAACCTTTCATTCAAAATCTTTCAATCTTTAGCACAGTCTTTGTAGAAATTACTGACATAGTTAAGACCACCCAAAAATATTTGCAGCTGGGTTTTGTCAAGGATTTTGTCAGGAAATTTATCAGCAAATTCGACTGCATGTTGTTGCAAGATCAATGTTCCATTGGAGATAACATGCCCTAAAAACTTGATCTTGGCTTAGAATAATTCAAGTTTCTTTTTTGATAGGACCAAACCGGCTTCTTTGACAACTTTTAACAAGGTTTCCAGATGTTTAAAATGTTGCTCAATTGAATCTAAAAACACAAGAATATCATCTATATATACAATCGACCAATCAAAGTATGGCTTGAGCACATTATCCATTACCCTCTGGAATTGGGAAGGGGCATTCTTGAGCCCAAATGGCATGACATTCCATTCATAATGTCCTGCAGGAACACTAAAGGCCATTTTTAACTTATCTTCCTCTTTAATGGATACTTGCCAAAATCCAGACTTGAGATCAAACTTTGAGAATATCTTAGCTCCTGCAATTCTGTTTACTAGACTCGACTTACGAGGGATTGGGTATGTGTCATCTGCAAGAACTTTATTTAGAGGCTTGTAATTCAAAACAAGTTGTGGAACACCTATTATTTGTTCAGAGTGTTTATTTACATAGAACCCATAACAATTCCAAGGACTCTTAGAGTGTCGGATAAGTCCTTTTGATAACAATCCTTTAATTTCTTCTTCACATAATTTTTGAAAATGGGAATTGCTCTGCTTTTACAAGGTTTTCCCTCATATCCTTCCTTATAGGGAAGCTGAATAAAATACTTAGCTTTTCTCCAAAATGCACTTGGGTTTTCAGAACATACCTGAGTCTCAAATTGTTCTCTGAGATGTGAAATTTTTTGTTGAAATTGTGGCAATTTCAATTGGTCTTCTATTCTCATAGCTGCTTTCAAATATTTCAATTCTTGGATCTTTCTCTCTTTCTGCTGGATTGTCATGGAAATCTGGACCATTGTTGAAATTTGTGGAGAAGAGACAAAAGGGAGGACGACTTTGGTTGCTCATATAGCTTTTGCAGAACCTTGTCTGATTTTTATATTAGGTAGAGTGATGAAGAATGCAGCTTTTCTTTCGGGAGTTCTTGCTGAGCCATAAGGTTCGAAAACTGCAAGGAAAGGAGTGCCAAGAATACAGGCAACCGGAATATTTGAGAGGAAAAACTTCATATCCAGACAATGTTGCTCAAAGCACAATGTTGTTTTGGGGATCTCATATCCCAAGGAGATTTGAGTATTGCCTACTCCAGTAATAACATGAGAAGTTTTTCTCCAATATTTGGCCAGAATAAGATCTTTATACAACATATTTACATCTACACCAAAGTCAATCATAGCTTTGAGATTGAAAATTCTATCTTGAATTTTTAAATGTATTAGTACCAAAGGTTTTTGATGCTCAATAGCAAAAAATGTCATAGAATTAAGGCCTTCAAGACTATTAGTATCAAACATACTAATGTTTCTGTTTATGTGATCTTCTTTTGATCTTTATTCTGAAGGAGCAGCTCTTTTAAGTTTCTGGATTTCATCTCGAGCCCATAGATAGACTTTGTATGCATTTTCTTCCAAAAATCGACTTTCAAGACCTTGAACTTTGTGTTTAAGATCAAAAACTTCTCTTTTCAAATTATTTAACTCTTTATCTAAATCATTAAATGTGAGAGGCTGCAATCTTTCATTCCTGTTATGCTTTATGAATGATTTGGTATTCTTTTCAAAAGAAGCATCAACAAATACAGGCTTCTTACCTGAAGACGTTTCATCATGAGATTTTTGTGTAGTCTTCATCATAGTTTTCATAAAAGAGTCAAGGAGGGATGCCTTCATTTCTCCTTCAGGTAATTCTTGGATTTGGGCAAGCATTTGTGAATCTTCTCTTGTGTTGCTTGATGCCATGAAAACTTTTAGTTTAGGCATTTTTCTGTCGAGTTCTTCTTCTGTTTCTTCTATGCTTTCATCCGTTTTTTATTCTTCTATAGAGCTGCAAGAACAATGATTTGGGTTTGAACATTGGCAGTTCTAAGAAATAAATAGAACTTCCTGTTCTAATTCAGACAAATCATCAGTGTCATATTCAAATTCAGAAGTTTCAGGACTAGAACTGAAATTTCCTTGAGCTATATGAACTTCTTCTTGCTTAATAAAAGGGCTTCTGGGGCAGGCATCAGTGATGTGCATATCTGAGCCACATTGGTTGCAATGAATAAGGTTTCTAGAAGCCATTGCTCTTTTTGGTATTTCTGTGAACCTTATGTTGGGAATCTTTTCCCCTGGTCTTTTTTTATGCCTCTCCTTGTGGGCATCTGCTTGCGAGGTGTCCTGGTTGCCCACAGAGCCAACAAGTGAGCTTCTACTTTTCTTGAGCCTTAAAGGTTTTCGGCTTTATATCATTTGGAGTATAGTAATGGGTATTAGGAACCCTCTTGCAATGTGCTCTCTTTCGAAACCTATTAGGAGGTTTACCAAACTGAGAATTATTTTGAGGTCTTCGAACACTCCTGATTCTTCTCAATATTTTCTTGGCTTTTCTTTTCCTGTGAATCAGATCTTCTATTGATAATCCATACTTAGCACATATTGATTTGCTATCAAGAAATCTAGACATTTTTTGAATAGATTTATTTACCTTAGTGCTAGTACATAGGCCAACTAGAGCAGAAGTAATAATAGAGTAGATTTCTCCCCAAGTGTAGGTTTCATAGGGCATTTGAAAAATGCCTTGGGCTTTAAAGTAATCTACATATTTACTAGGGAGAGCAGCAAGGTGCACTTGTTTCCAGAGCAGATTTTTGCTATCTGCTACCTCATAGATGTGCTGCATCCATTCCCTGTGGAAATCATCATTTTTTCCTTGGATCGTGTGGAAATCATCATAATTAGCCATACTCTTACATTTTGAGTTCATTAAAATAAGAGAATGCTTATCAGATATTTCGCGCTCTGTTCCACACTAGTGCTCTAGGATCATAGTGGTAAGAGCACCGATCATATTACTTTGTGGATTTTCGTCTTCATGGAAAATTATATCTCCAACATCATCTCTTAATACTTCCTTTTCCATTTTTTACACAAGTGCAGGAGATGATTCTATTTCCCACCATTTGGCTAGAGTACCAGTAAAACATTGTATAAGACATTTGCATGCTTCTATCTCGCCTTTTCCTTTCATGCACATAATTCTGTATGATACATACATTCTGTCTAACACTTGTCTGATTTTCCCTACAGACATATTATCAAGTTCCACTCTAGGTAGCTTTCTTTAGAAAACTGTGGTACTTCAGGTAACTTTCCTTTGCCATACAAATATGGAGTTGAGGGCCTAGACATGTTCCATGGCAGGATTTCTTTAATAGGAAAATCCCATTCTGGTGCAAGCTGTGTAACAAGGGCATAATCTGCCTCAATGATTTCTTTAGGAAAATGGAGGGGAAATTTTTCTTTGATTTCAAACTTTTCTGAATGATAAACAATAGAAATTCCTTCAACTGGTCTAGTAAAAAGATTAGAGAGGGGGATTTCTCTATCAGGTTGATCTTTTGAAGGAAGATCTGCTTGGATTTGTCTGGCTTGGTACTTGATATCTTCCGTTTTCTCATCAAGTTCAGACAGTTTATGGGTCATTCCAGAATAAGAGTCTTGTAACTTTTCTAGTTTTGCATTCTGATTTTTGGTTTCAGAGACCGTTATTGTGACTTCAGTTCTAATTCTTGAAATATTTAGAGAAAGGGAATGATTTGAGGAGACTAATTCATTCATGGTGACCTACAACTGGTCAATATGTCTCTTATGAGCATAATCATTTGTGACAAATGTATGTGCAGCCATTCCTCTTAAAGCAACATTTGTCCAATCTATTTATTCTGAAACAACTTATATTGTTCTATCAATGTTACTCATTTGAGATTCTTCTTTAGCCAAAACTAGAGGGACAGCTTTAGATTGTTTCTCTTCTTCTTCAAGAAGAATACTTTTGAATGGGGGAAAGGTAGAAGTGGATTCTAATTGTTGCCCATCAATGCTTTCCCACTTATGTTTAGGACTTTCTATTCCTTTTCCCTTTTCAGAGTCCATCATTTGGACTAGTTGTTTTTCAGAAATATTTTTTCTCCATTCATAGAAGGAAATCCAACAATCTTGATTATTCATATAGGATTCCCATTCTTTTGCTAAGCTTTGCTCTTGTTCTGCGAGGACTGATGCATTGAATTCTACTGCATCCGGATGAGAAAAGAGATTCCAATTTATCATTCTCTTCATCCAATCTTTATCTACCTGCCATTTTTTGCAGCCTTTTATGAGAGTAAATAATTTATGCATTTCAGAGATAGAAGGATTTTGGATATCAGCTGGCAAAGGATTAATGAAACGACAGTCAGGGATGGCTACATTGGCTTGTTCTATGTATCCTAAACCATACTTGGGCATACCAGGAGGTCTGTAGTAGCTAAATATTTCTTTGAGTCTTGGGTCATCAGTTTCCAGTGCGGGGATGGAATGTATCATTAAGACATGATCATCATGGGGAAAACTAATATCAGCACATTTGGGATGAGGGAAAGATTCTGTGGACATCGTAGGTGGAGAAATATTGTTGCGAGCATTATGGTTTTCAAGTTGTGTAAATAGGATAGTATTTTATTGCTCTGAAGTAGAACAATCACCACGCTGGGCTGCTAAGCTCTGAAGAGATATAAGTTGAGAGAAATCGGGGCATTTGACAGAAAAGGTGACAGATCCCAAAGAGGAAAGTAGAGGCTGTAACGAAGTATGAAGGTAGTGTGCAGGAATAGGAGATGCAGATGGAGGGAAGGAGATGATGGCAGAAGAGGATCCTTCCTGGATATTTGCAATAGTGATTGCATGCTGCTTAGGGATGCGGGGAGTATAAAAAACCCAATGAGATGGAAATGATAATTGATCCCATTTAATAGTCTGATCAATTTTTTGGTTCAGGGGATCAATAAGGACCAAAGTACTAGCCTGAGAATCTTGGATAGGAGAATGTAGAACAGCAGGATACATGGTATTAGTGTGGCGAAAACATCCTCTGGTTTGGATAGAGATATTGGTCCGTTTACTGTGCATATCGAAACCAGTGGTTTTGATTTGAAGTTTGAGAATATCAGTGAGGTGTTCATCAAAAGAATAGACTGAGAAATTTGGATAGCAGTCGAACCAGATAGGGCCATTTGATAGAGGAGCGACCACACCTCCTATCAAAGAATCTGTGAATTTATTATGTGTAATATCTTGAACTATACATAGAACAAAAGTGTTCAAGACTTTATGTGTTAAAGCACTAATGCCTACTCGAATATAGCCTAAATGAAGATACTTAGTGCCATGATGTTTAGCTTCAGCTTGAATTTATTTTGGGTCTAGAAGTGCAACAGTTTGAGTAGTATCACAATTTTCTTATACTTCAGAAATAGCTTCTTTTACTTTAACACGACTAACAACTTTAAGATGAAACATGTTTAAATCTATATAGACTTGACTAGGGTTAACACTAGGTAGTTTCCAGGCAGCTTGGGGATTTTTCTCCATAAGTTATAGATCAATAGAATTTAAAGTTTTAGTAGAACTAGATTCAAACATATCTGACAAAGCAGAAGAACTAGTGGATGCTAGAGATTCAACATGCTTAATATATTTGAAATACATAGATCTATCCATCGTACTAGGTAAATTTGACGAACCAGGATATGATACCAATTTTGAAGGTTTGATCTCCCTTTTCTAGCAGCTTCCTTTGACGAAGATGAATCTTGACAATTTCTTGGCTCCAACTGTTTCTTACACAAACTCCTACACGAACTCTTACATGAACCTTCAAACAGATCAACACTTGTCTACTCCCATTAGTGGCCTCCTGCCTTTTGGGATTACAGACCTCTTGTGCTATTCAGATACTAAGAGAACTTCAGATGAACTTCAGATGTATCTCAGACAACAGAGAGCCAAGAGAAAGAAAACTTTATTTTATTAAGAACGTCGGATAGCAATTTACAGAATGATAACATAGGATAGATCTGAAAAGATCCAACATACAGATTCTTTGATAGACTAGGGAACTCAAAGGTGCCGAAGCTACCTTCTGCTCATTTCCCACACTCAAATTCTAACTTACTTGCAGAGCTCTAACCTCCAAACTCCGATGATCCAAATGACTTACTTTGCCCCTTATTTATAGGAAATTCGGGGGACAAGTAGAATCCTAATTTTTAGAGTGTCAGGACATGTATGTCCTTGATAGGAATAAAGCTAGTAATGGATTTTCCATAGATTCTCTGTAATGCGGGTCAAACCGCACCAAAAGTCGAAGAAGTCCTTCAAGTTACAACGATTTGTTTGGAAAGATTATGGACAAAGTGGAGATTTTTTAAAGAATCAAATCCCATGTAAAACTTATTGAGAAGACTAAAGGTTACACAGTGGAGATTTTTACAGAATCTCGTGAAAACTGTCAGACACCATAGTCGGTCTGAAAGTCATTAATCAGAGTACATTGAACCATACTGGTTGTCATAATACAATGTGTCCCACATTTTGGTGTATATCTGGCGGATAATAATAGGTTGTCCTTGTAAATTCTACACCTTAATCTTCATACGTACTAACCATTGGTGATGGTTACTCAAAAAGCAACCAAACACTTGTTTTTCATCCATGACTTCGGATTCTTGCAGATCTCTTATTTTATTAAGTCCAACATCATGTCCTTCATATTCGATTTCAATGATATATGGGTCCATTGCGCTTCGGTTGATGCCAAATGTTTTCCACCAATTGAAGAACCAATCAGGGATATCAAACTGTAGAGCTGTTCTAACAGATCCGAACTTGAGAAGGGAGACATATGTCCTGTTAGAATTGTCCTTGCATAAAAAGTCCCACCACATCTGTTTGTATTCTGAATAATTGTAAGGAGTGCCAGGAAAGATTCGGTCTAGAAGTGATTGAGGAATAATATACACCCAAGCTAAAATTAGATGAATTTAAACAGTCATTTGTTGTTGCCAAGAAGATAATTGAAGGGTTTGACTCAGATTAAGCTGGAACATATTTCGAGTTGGATTGAGAGACCTTATTGTGTAATAGTTAAGACAGAGGTTTATGTTGGTAAATGGAAAATGGTGAATAAGAGGGAGATTGCGTCCAAGTTTTTTAGGGAAAAAATTCATTTTGAATAGGATAAATCCCAGGACATTGATTTATTGATGGAGTTAGATGCCAAGTGGAGTTCCGTCCTTGGTGAAAATGAAAATGTTTGATCTTGGAACCCTACATGTTGGGAATATTTTTTTGTTGTAATACTTTGTAATGCTATATAAAGGGAAAAATCTGGCAAGTAGAAGAAATTAGTTGTTTGGACACTAAGCATAAGAATGTGCGAATGTCCTACATGTTAATGAAATTACAGTTATTAGTGCTTTGTTTTGTGGTTGTTTGTAAAATGTTTGTTAGCAAATTATAGTTATTCTTCTATTTATATTGTCTTGGTGATTATTACCTGTATGTTAAACCAATGTTACTTGGTATATATAAATTTGTTTTCTTCTATTTCATATATTGTGAATGAATGTTTTTGTTTAACTTATGTCATTTATTATGTTTCTGTCTTTATACTTCTTGGATGTATTGAATATTATTAAGGTTGTTCATAAACCTTATACAATATTTTCTTTGAGATTTATTTCAAGGTGGTTGTAGAGACCGATGCTAGTTTGAAAAGTTATGTTTTAAGAAAATAAATCAATTTCACCTTTGTCTTTTTCAATTATCGGAATCTGGTTTAATGTTGGATATGGATTTAGTCAATTGGGGATTTGATCATTGAAACCCTAAAGAATAGTTTTGCAACGACCAGTATTGAAGAGCGACATTGTAATGCTTTGCAATTGAATAAGATAACACTATTAGTTATGTAAAAATTTATGGTTTTTTATTAAATTTGTTTCAGTAATTTTGAGTTATTCTTCAGTATTTGTAGTATATTGATTATAGGCTGTGGATGTATTCAATGTGGTGATTTATGTATTGAGTTTTCATTACAAATTTGAGATATCAAATGTGTATTGAGTAATTATTTCTTAGCTATCAATTATATATTATAACTAGGCTACTTAAAAACTCTCACTGTTAATATTTGAGTTTGTTGAGATAGTTTAGTCTAGAATCCAAATATATCAAAATATCTTGGATGTTTATTGAAACAAAAGTAGATATTTTACATCAACAAGTGACCAAAGAAAAATAGTACATTTATACAGTAGACAATGAGAAGCTTAAACCACCATTTGGTTTTAAAGACTTTGAAGCAAGTAAGCTTTCCTCTTGTTTCCTACATTGGACATATCGATTGCCTTGCATTCGAGAGTATTTGGAAAAAGAGAAAGGTGGAGAAATGCGTAGGCCTGAAAGAGATGTAACTCTTGATATTGCAGTGAATGTAAGACCTTGTCTATCAATATTTCCAATATCTATTGTTACATTTTGTAGGGTCATACCTAGGGCTTTTTGAATTGTTAAACCCCATGCCATACGAAGTGGTATTTTTCTATAGGATCCCCTTGTTATTGCATATATTGGAACATAAGTAGGATTAGAAGCATCCCATAAGGGTCCTTTGTAATGGAGGAATTCGACAAAAACAAATGATGACAAGGTAGGAGGTTGCTCATTTGTCATGTAGACAATATCAATGACTTTTCCAAGTGAGCCGTTAACAAGTCTTGCTTGGACCAGCGATAATTTTAGGGGCGAATTTTAGCCTAGTGGGCTTTTTTCCATGTTTTTCTCCCAAAAAACAATCGCCATTTTGCATTTTTTGAAGCCCTGTTTCGCCCAATTTTGATGGGGTAAAATGTTTTCACCCTAAAAATAGCCAAATTATTATATAAACGATATAAAATCCTTGTAAACTAAAATATTTTTTGAAAAATATCGCCAATCATTTTATAGTTGGCGTTTTAAGAATTGTTAATATTCACCAACATTTATACACTTTTAAATAAGTATGGTTCCTTAAAATCATCCTTGGCTTGGACCCATAAATTAGCAGTTAACATGACCTGTTGACCAACAACAAGAGGGACCTTTGATGCCAATTGTTCATCATCAATAAATTGATGGGAATTTTTGTTGCTTTGTTCTGCAAAGCAATGTGCAATTGGAATATTAAACTGTTTCAGCATGTGTTTGTTGTGTAGTGCAATAGAGCTATTTGTGGGATACAAGTGGATAGATTGTTCAAATGAAGAATTTTCGACATGTGAAAGGCATGAGGTTGTTCTTGTCATTAGGAGTGCCCAGTCTTCAACAGTTGGGGTTGCATTTCGAAGGTTTAGCAAGAGTTTCCGAAAGGTTGTTTGAGAAGGACTATTTCCTTGTTGTCGGAAAATTGTTTCTAGCGTGATTAAAATATCAAATGTACACCAAAGACCAGTTCCAATGGATGAGCCTGCATACATGGGAATGTATTTTACAGGAGGAAATTGTCCAAAGTCACCAAGAAGAATTATGGAGCAACCACCAAATGGGCTTGTACTTTTCAAGGGGAAATCTTGATGTAAGCGTGCATCAATTTGAGTTAACATTTTTGGGCCAATAAAGCTCATTTCATCTATGAGAATATATCAAATATGGTGAAGTTATTCTTGAAATTTTGAAAGGGATTGGCCTTCAAGAGGCTGCATTTCACCAATGGGTATTCGAAGAGCAGAATGTATTGTTGATGAATGTATGTTAAAAGAAGCAATACCAGTTGGAGCAAGGAGAAGAAGTGGGGAGGGATTTTGTTCAGATGCAGTTTGAAGTGCAAATTTTAGGCAAGATATGAGGTAAGATTTTTCGGTGCCTGCGGTACCTTGAATCACCAGTTTTAGCGGTTGAGCAGATGTAGTATTTCTGAAATGGGACATGACAAGGTCAAAGGCTATGCGTTGTGTGGGAGACAAGGAATCAGGTGAATTGGGGAAGGATGGGGTGCCTTCATGTAGTTGGATGGACAAGTGATTGAGGTCAATGAATGATGTTGATGTCTCATGCAAATCAGTGGGTATATTTTTATTTGACCAATTGTGATTTTTGTCAAATTCACGATGCCCAAGCATTTCAAGGTGATCAACTTGGATGTTATTTCCTTGACGCATTTGGGAGACAAGTTTCCATTCATCCATGGTATGGGACAACAGAAAGGTAATAGCATTGGAGTTTGAATCATCAGATAGAGGTGTAGAAGGCTCTTGTTCTACATGTTGAATATGCCACACACCATATGTGCCTTTAATGTGATTCCAATGAAAAATAATTTCAGAAGTTGTGGTTCCAATATCGTGAGGGATGGACTGAAAAGGTTTGTATAAAATAAGTTCACTCCAACAAAATGGTTCAAAAGATGAAGAATCAGAGGGAAGAATGGAAGTGAAATGTGGATAGAATCTAACAATCTTGTCACACAAGTTTTGTTTCTGTGGATTTTTTTTTCTTATTAGGTGAGAAAGACCAAGAACGAGTAGCTTCAAACAGAGTTAGATGTTCAAGATAAATGGGTCTTTGCATGTAAGCAAAAATGAAGGGGGCTATTGTAGGGGTGTTATTAGTGTCATTAGAAACATGACGGAAGACAGTTTGGCTCTTGTTTAGGGAAAATAAGTGACAGATACAAAGCACAAGAGGAAGTTTTTGCAGCATTTGACATGTCTCTTGTGCACTAATGTCTCTTTCTGCAACTGTTTGTGCAAGGAATTGTTTGATTGGCTGAAGAATGGGGCTGTCACTTGGGGCAACATGTGCAAGGCGAGAGAGAATTGCATGGTAGTTTTTTGATTTTGGCTCTTCTTTTGATGCATAATTTGAAATGTATTTTAGAACAACATGTTTGCAAAGAACATGTTCGAAATCAACATTAGCCCTCCATATAATTGAAAGCATGGTAGGGTTGTGAATATTTAAAAGGGGATCATTTCTTGCAGGATTGTAGGTTTTCCATCCATTTGGATCAATGAATAATGAAGAAGTAGCTTGTAGCTCATATGGAAAACCATAGCAACATTGAACAGATGTTCCTTTTTTGCGAAGGCAAGTTGACTCTGAACATATGGTGTGCCTTTGAACAAAATTGACAAGTTATTCATAGTCAACTAAGTAGTTTGATGCAAATATCGATGGTGATGTGAGACTGCATGGATCATTTGTATTAGAATGGTGTCACCCAGATGTGGACAAGTGGGAATTACGAGGATTCCAAGCTGTCACATATGTGTCAATTTTTTTTTGCAGCTTCAACTGCAACATCATCTTCCCAATCTAACGTATCCATATTTGGTGCATTTTCCAACCAAATAAAACCATGAATGTGTGTTGATCCTATATGCTGCCATTCATATCTACATTGGAGGAAAAAGCATATATTAGAAATAGATTGCGTAAAGTAAAAAATACGAAGAGAAAAAAAGGAATAGATGGTATAATACCTGCACCAAGAATTTGTTATATGAAACCCTTTTGAAGCACCTCTTGAAGAAATGTTTTGAATCTATTGTGCATGTACTATGATGTAATATTCGGATTTGATATGATGTTGTGAACCTTCGATTGATATCCTTGAGGTAAATTGGTAGGACGTTTAGTAGGAATTAGAGCATGCAAATCTGGCCATTTTGTGTCAGCTGCACTAAGGGTGAAGAAGAACGTTGGTGTACCTTGTTGATTGATCACATTTGTGAGTTCAGATCTACTATTTTTCCAATACGAATGTGTTCCACGTAATGAAGATCCAAACCTTGCGACACTTTCATGAATTTTCTCATTAGGCATGTCTTCTAATTGGTTGACAAGCTCAAGTACTGTGGGAGGTAGTGTATCTTCAAGATTTTTTTTTGACAAAAAAAGAGGCAGTAGTATTACTTTGATGACACATAATTACATTGTATATGTAGTATCGGAAGCAAGGATGTTGGCCAAATTTTTTGTCATGATAGCGAATGAGGTGAAGTGCATATTCGTGCATATCAACCTCATGAATGCATGGTTGTAATAACATTGCTGTACCTGTCGGAAACAAAGTTGGAAAATCCATGGAAAGAAGACCTTCTGTGTTGTACTCATTGATAGGGGACATTTCTATAGGGGCCAATCTATGGAAGGTGGTAGTGGGATATTTGGTATGTGTAACAACTATTTAATTTCTTCAACTTCAGTTGTAGCATTAGTTTGTGCCGAAATAAATGACGAGGATTCCAATTCACAGGGTTCAAATGAATCTCGTGGTTGATCTGTACAGGAAAAGCTTTGCTGATGAGATAATGCATCATTGCTATTAAGATGCAGAATCAAAGATGAAATGTTTGCTGAAATAAGAGGCAAGGAAGCTAATGCAATTGGGTTGACCTATACATCCTTGCAGTATGGATCGTTTTCCATTTTGAATTTATGGGCAGCAAGAACATGTATTCGACTAACAAATAGTTCATATGGATTGTTTGTAGAATTGCATTTCCGGACAATGAGGATGTCGAGTTCTGATACTAAATGCGGTAGGTATGTGGCAAGATTGGAAATGTCTTGGGGGAAGCAAATAGTATGGAAAGAGTATTTATATTGACCACCATGAGCATGTGTCACTTGCAAGATTGGGTTAGCATGGCTAATGAGCATTTCTTCAACCTGTGTAAGTACTGCAAGGACAATTGGTTGGTTTCCCGGATCCATATTGTTTTCCAATGAAAATAGATGGCCTTTTCGTTCTAGAATACAACAAGAACAAGCGTATGCACCATGTATTTTTTTTGTTACAATACCAGGGTAGCATTCTTTACAAATCGAGCAGACATTCATATCAGCTAGTTGGTCCATTTTTTTAAGAAAACATTGATGTGCATCATTGAGATGGTTGTTAAATGGATTTTCCACAGGAGATGGAAGTGAAGCTGTGTCGACATGTTCCACATGAGAAATTGAAGAAGATATGTCCACAGGCAAACGAGAAGCCCTATAAAGAAGAGTTGTTTCTTGTTGTTTTTATCTCTGTTTTGTGCATATAAAAATATTCTTCGTGCATTGGCTTGTTCATTGTCACAATTGGGCATAGTTTCTACAAGAAAATTCTAACGTTGTTAAACACCTTTGATTATTGGCAGCGACACATTTTCTATATCTATTAATTGCAAACTATATGGATATAAAGCAGAATATAAAAAACAATTGTTAATACATTGCATATGAGGAAGTAAGAATATAGCTTAAAATAATATAACTAGAGTAAATTTTGATTTTGAAGTGCTAGCTTGATAATTGTAAGAAAATAGAAATATAGAAGAAAAAAGTGTATTGTGAGAAAGTATATATGAAAAAAAAGAGTAAATCTTACGTAGTAAGTTATTAGAAAAATTTAATTTCGTATTGTATATTTTTTTGCAATTCTTGTTGGCCACTTCTACTAACTCATGCAACCCAGGCTATGTGCATCCCATCAACCCAACAAACACTTGAGATGCCGGCCCGATAGAGCAAGCCCCATTGGCAACGCCTGCGAAACAGGCGCAGTCTCACACGAGATATCTCTTCAATGGGTAACCGCTGGAACCATGTTTCCATGATTGTCGAGGGATTATAGTCCCTTGGTACGTGACCAAGGAGCTAGAACAAGTCGCAAGGATGGGGTCATTTCTGCTGAACTGTAGCACTTACCACGCATATGTCTTATTAACTACTAACGGCGCGACACATATTTGGCCTTAGTACTTTAACCTCAACTAAATATAAAGAAAGCTAATAGACATGCGCAACGTAACATACGCGTGACAATAATTGCGCCATTGACATATGCTACTACTCAGAAGTAGCGCATACTAACTTATTCATGCATTCATACTTCTATTGACAGTACGCCATTCATTCAATTGGGGCAATACTTGCATCATAAACATAAATAGAAACATAACATGAAATAAACAACCACACACATTCACTCATCCATAGACAGGAGAATTCACATGGAAACCCATATGGGAAAAACCATAAGGCGCTCTTCATTTGAAATGAGAAATATATGGTGCCTTCAGTCTACTTTTGACTGCAGACTGTCTTAGATCTAGATTTTGGCTCAGACTCTTCTTGCTCTCATTCTCTATGTCTTATTTCTCCTAATCTACCGCTACCATCTACTGATCCACACATGGCCTGGATCAACCTCTCTAGCATCTGCACCTCTCTAGCAGAGCTCCCCTTCTACTTTACTATCCCAACTGCATCCTGTATACTTTCTACTAATCTACCACTTCAAACTCTCATCTTTCCTAACCCCTACAAAAAACTGAAAGTAAAAAACCACTATCCATTCTTGGAAACCCAACTAAAATAAATCACGATCAACCAGGGACCAACCCTCTAACTATTGAATTAATCCTATTTATACTTTTTACATGACCACACAGGGTTGACTGCATACAGGTAGTCCGCTAACTATCAACATCATCTACCCCTCAGGCTACAGCTATGGTGATCATGAATTGACACGAGGCACTAACGACCTTACTTACAACATGCAGTCACTCGTGTGGCATCCGCTGACTTAAGCCGACTTCAGTACCCACGATCGTCTTGTCACTTTCGGCTGTTAAATTGCACTTGTGCTACTGTTTTACCCTGTGGCATATTCCTTTCTGTGTAGTTCCCTTTTACCACGTAGGTGACCTATTTTGTGTCTATTCCTTCTTCTGTGTAGCATTCTTGATCCGCGTAGATTCCTTCTATACCTGTCACGCACTTCCTTTTCCTTACTTGCGTTTGCACAGTGACTTGATTCTTGCGCATTTATTTATGTGCTCTTATTCCTTGTACACTTTCCCCAGGCCCAATAAGCCCCCAACAATCACCTGTGGCTCATCCCAAGCCACTAAGCAGTGGACATAGCAGGTGGCGAGACATGCGTAGCTGCTTCTTTTGATTTTCTTTCTTGCGCAGCTTCTCCTGCTTCCTGCCTTACACATCTTATTCCTTATGTTTTTTTTTCTTGCCGATGTTTCCCCCACTGCGAGCTCATCCCATACTTAGGAAAATCTAGGATGATGAAGCTTGGCATTATACAATTTCTTCTTCGGCCTCATCTGAAGAGACTATTTCCATAGGTTTTTCTTCTGTGTGCTCTAGGTCTTCTTGATGGTGTTCTTTTTGATCCTCTTCACCTTCCTGTCCCTCTTCATCTTCCTTTTCCTCTGCTTCTTTTTCTTCCTCTTCTATGTCCTCCTCTTTCACATCCTTTGGTGCATCTTTTGGCGTAGATTGTTCTGCGCTTCCAACCTTCTGTTGGAGTTGGGAAAAAATGGGAGTAAGGCTTTATATATCTTGGCAGGCTTCTTTTGCATGCTGCTCCAGTTCTTGCACTCTGTTGGAGCTAGGGTGTTCCAACGAGACATTGGATACTACCTATGTGAAGTCATGGACTCTCTGCTAGATAGGCTGAAGTAGCCTTGTTACTCTTTCAGCTTCGGCTTGCTTCTCATATGTTTCCTTGTTGCACATGTTTTCTTGGTCGTGCAGGGTTCTTGCCTTATCCAGGAGCTGCTTGAGCTCAATGCCTTTGGAAATTTTCTCCTTTTTTGGCAGCTTCTTAATCTCTTCCTTTACTGCTAGTACTTGTAGGTCTGCTTGCCACACCTACTCGGCAAGATGCTGTGTAGTCTCATCATTGATGAGTTGCTCCCATGTGGTGACAATTGCTTCCTCTGCCTCTGTGCATATGTGCTCAGCTTCTCTAAGCCGGCTAACAACTTTATTTTTTGATTCTTACCTTTGCTGCATAGCTTCAGGGGGTGTGTTTGGCTACTGGTTGGTTTTCATGTCCAGAACCTATTTCTTTAAGTCTACGACCATCTTGGATAACCGCCTCATTAATTGGTGCACAGGTTCTGTGTCAAATTCTTCTTCCTCATCTGACAATTCCATGAATGCCTCCTTTATAGCTTGTTCCAATGAATCCTGCTTTTGGGATTGGGCTACCAGGTCTTCCTATTGGTGCTTGATAAATTTTTTGCATGACTTTTGTTTCCCAGTTGCCTTGGCTGCCTGATATGCAACCGCATTTTCCTAGATTCCAATCTCTATAGCGATGGCATGCTGAATGGAATATATCTGTGACAAGTTCAGCTTAGAGAAATCCAAAATTAATGTGTCCAAGCTATCCACACTTGCCTCTTTTTTTGCTTCTTCTGTAGAAAATGCCTGCGTAGGCATTTCTATTCTTAATGGCGGGAGCAGCACTGGCGTTTCCAGAGAGTCTCCTGGGTCCACACCATAGGTTTAAGCCTGCATGGTGTTGCGTACTTCTGCGACGGTCTCTTCCAGCTAGTTAACTTTCGCAGTGAGGGAAGCCGTCCAGTTGGTTTGCCTGCTTGTGATCTTACCCAAAGTAGACTCAATTACTTCGACTACTGCCTCTCTAAGAGGAGTCAGATCCTCTTCTGCTATGTTCATGGCTTGGGGTCGGTTAGCCTTCTGCTTCTTCCTATGTGGGATGCTCAATGCTTCTACCTCTTCTTCTACAGGCTCTTTATCCTTCATTTTCCTATCTCTTTCTCTGCGCACCTCATCATCAGTAGGGGTGGCTTCTTCCATGACATTGGGTGGGTGTGGCTATTCTTATTTTTCTTCTTCTTCTTCAGAATCATCCTGATGTGCCTGAGTGTCGATATTGGCATGGTCCTGAAGTGGGTTCTCTTTTTGAACCCCCTGCGATGGTTGCTATTCTGTAGGAACCTCTTCACACTATCTAATCCATTCTTTAGTCCAGTCTCTGATTTTGCTCTCAATATCTGTGTCTCTGAGTACGAATAAGGTAGATATTTCTTGCCTCTTGGTGTCATTGCGCGGATGCAAGATGATATTGTGCGGCCTCGCGTGGAAGTTAATGAACAAATACTTGGCCACTATCGTGGGGAACAGTCTACACTATTGGTGCATGACCTGTCTAAGTCTTTCTCCTTGGAGAAATAGTTCAACCTTTGTATTAGCCTTGTGCTTAAGGTCTTTGAGGTCCCAGAGATTCTGGAACAGTGCGCTAAGGAACTCCACTAGGATATCCATGGGTTGATAATCTGCTGGTGGAGTCTAAGCTGTGAATGAGATCAAAATCATTAGCCACAAGAAGTGGAACTTCGCTGTGGAATTTTCCTGTGGATCGATCACGTCGTCCATCAGTTCATTCAGAAGGAACTGGGACAAGTTAATGTGCACTCCTTCCGTGCACTTCTTTTCTAGCTCTATTGTTGCGACAGTGTATTTAGCATGCCTCATCTTGCGCAGAACCTTACTGCACAAGATTTTTGCTGTAGCCATTACAACAATGTCATCAATAGAGTTGATTTGGTAGCCCTTTTTTCCGTGGACAAGTTCGTACTTTCTCTTCATGTCATTTTTGTCCAGTTTTTCCCTGTCCTTGTGCAGGTACAGGGTCAGGTCGACTCCTTGCCATGGGAGACCCATTATGGTTGAGACCAGGTCGACCGTTACCTCATACAACTTTTCTAGCCAGAGGTAGCCTCCATGTAAGCATACTAGAAGCTACTTGAAATACATTCCAACTAGGGCAGTGCGACCAAAATGTGGCACAAGAAGCAAGTTTAATATTCCTGATTGCTCCAATTTGTGCAGCCATTCATTTGTAGAAACTACATCTGCATTCGGTGGTTCACTGGGCTCCACATCCATGAAGCAATTTCTAGCCAACTCCTCAGATTTCCTTGTGTTGTAATATCGAACTTCAAGTCCTGAAGTTTAGGATTGATTGCATCCAAGGATCGCGAGACACCTTCTGGGATAGTGGGCTCTTCCAGAAGTTCCTGCGCTTCCATTTTCACTTATGCGACACCTGCAACCCTCGGTGATACATATGGAGGAAACAAGTTCTTTTGTTCCTTCGTCAGCCCTACATCTGGTGGTGGTGGTGGTGGTAGAACTGGGTCGGCTCGATGGGCCTTGGGTATCTTCGCTATGGGTCCAGAGGAAGTAGGGCGGTCAGCACTCGATGGAGCTCTGGCCACAAAAAATTGTGCCTTGGCCGGTTGTGCTGGTGGCTGGGATGGAGGAAACTGCATATGTTGGCCTGCTGCCTGTGGTGGGCATGGCGACCTTAGAGGTGCCTTTGGCTTTGGAGGTGCCTTCTGCTTAGTTTGTGTTTCTTCATTTTCTTGGTCGGCTGACTAGGTTCAGGGACATATGCTACTTCTACAATCGGGCAGGGTGAGGCTGGTGAAACAATGGAGTCCTCATTATCACTAGATAACTCAACAAGCACGGGCTTTGGCTTTGATGGAGGGTTCTGGTTCACTCAACGGGTTCGACTCTCTATTTTCTTAGCTCTACAAGGTAATGTAAAGGTGAAAATGATAGAGGTGACTGGTATTTATAGGTGACTGGGAAACCAAACTGTGACTGGGTGCAATGATGGGTCATCTGACGGATCACATGGGCTCGTCCTTTGTCGCCTTTAATTGCATGCTTTGGTTAAATTATGTACTTTCCAGGGCAGTTAAGGGTAATACAGTGGATGGGACCAAAAAGCTTGTCGCCATTCTCTTTGGACTTTACAAATTAATGCTACTGAGCTGTCGTTAGCACCAAATCTTTCTGGAATTCTCGTGCATTTAACGGTCCATCGGTTCCTACTAGCTGTCTGCCACTTCCCACCAGTTGTCTATTAGCTGGTTTGTTAGCGGGTTTACCGTGCACCCTTCTGCAATGCAACTACCTTTGCCCATGCCTTGTTGCACTGGGGATGCAATTCTTGCTTCTCTCCTCCCTTTAAAACATCTTTTTTTTTGCTGCGTGCCTCACTCTCATGGGACCATGCCGCAATTGTTGTGGTATGGTTTTAATCATCTACCATTGATCATACCCAAAATCGGTGTTCCATCCAGCTTATGTAGTTTTACCACACCTGCTTCAGTAATGTGTGCAACCACATATGGTCCTAGCCAGTGTGTTTTGAGCCTACCTGGGTGCTTGAAGAACTTGCTGTCACACATCAGAACAAGTCCGCTAACTTTGAACTGCTTTGTTCTGATGTGGTGGTCATGCCATGCTTTTTGCCATTGTTTTTCCACATTTTGAGGGAAGCCCACAATGAAACGTTTTTTTTCTAATTGAAGCAGCTATGCAAGTATTTCTTCTACAACATCGGTATCTGTCATCTCTATTAGCGCATCAATTCGTAGGCTCGACACAATGTACTCCATGGGTACGACTGATTCTTGGCCATAGACTAAACGGAAAGGGGTGTATCCAGTTAGTCATTTGGATGTTGTTCTGTAAATCCATAATACAGCTGAAACTTTCTGGTCCTAGTCGTCTCTGTGCACATTACAGACCTTGGTCAGGGCATTCTCCAGTATCTTGTTGAAAGATTCAATAGTTCCATTTGCTTGAGGATGGTAAGGTGTTGTCTTCTTGTGCTGGATTTGGAATTCTGCAGTCAGTTCAACAATTAGCTTATTTATAAAATGCGTACCTTGGTCACTGATAAGGATCTTCGGGCAACCAAACCTAGTGACTACATTTTCAAACAGAATCTTCGTCGCAGTTGCTGCGGTACAATCTTTCACAGGTGACGCTTCCGCCCATCTTGTCAAGTATTCTATAGCAGTTATAAAATAGCACACACCAGTCCATTTCCCTGGTGGGCTAATAGGGATGACAAAATTCACTGCCCATTTATCAAATGCCTACAGTGTAATTTATGGTGCAAGTGGCATTTCATCATGTCATGATGGTTTCCCCGTTCTTTGAAATTTACCATAGTCACGACAATATTTCCTTGTGTCCATATGTACAGTTGGCCACCAGAGTCTGTCTTGAAAAATCTTGCACACCGTTGCTTTCCCAATGTAGTGTCCTCCCAAGACACCCGCATGCGCTTCAACCATTACCCATTGCCTTTCATGATCGAAGAAACATCTACGTAATATTTCATCTGGTCCCAACTTATACAGTTTCCCCATGATTAACATGTAATCTGCGTCCTTGAAAACTAGTTGTTTCTTTTTCCATGTCGTATAATCTTGAGGCACATAGCTTGTATTCAATAAATGTATAATAGCATCAAATTCTTTATTGACAACATCGATAGAAAACAATTGCGCATCAGGTAGTACTTTATCCTCTAGGCTGTTTGGTTCCTCACCACTTTCAATGCGTGATAATTGGTCTAGCCCAAAATTCAGTCGGCCTGGTTTTATAATGAATTCAAAGTCATATTCTTGAAACAAGAGGAGCCATCGACAGATATCCCCCCTCAACACTGGATTATTGATCGGGTACTTTAGCACAGAATGATCGGTGAACATTTTGAAGTGTCCACCCAATAGATAATGTCTGAACTTTTGTAGTGCATAGACCATTGCAATCCCTTCTATCAATTGTGGTGTAATTCTTCTTTGCTGTTGACAGTTTCCTGCTTGCAAATGCAATTGGGTGGTCAATTGCGCCCTCTCCGGGTTGAGTTAGTACTATACCAAGCGCAATTGATGATGCATCAACATGTACATGGAACTCCTTCTTCTAGTCTGGGGATATGAATATTGGTGCAGTGGCCATTTTGTTCTTCACTTTATCTAGACTTCCTTGACAGGATTCGTTCCACTCGAATTTTCCATCCTTCTTCAACAACTTCTCCATTGGGGAAATTATCTCCGCATAGACTCTTATGAACTTTCAATAATATCCAGTATGTCCCAATGTGGATCTGAGTTGCATGACTGATTTGGGTGGTGGTAAGTCCAGAATAATTGCCACCTTCATGGGATCGACCAGGATCTCGTCGTGACAGACTACATGGCCCAACAGTACACCAAATGGTGCACAAAATATGCATTTTCTCAAATTCAGTGCAATTTGATACTGGCCTGACACCTTTCTAGCATCATGCGCATATTCTCAATATGGTCTCTCACCATACCAAAGACCATCCAATCATCAAAATATACTTCAAGAAACTTATGAGTGAAATCTTTAAAACCAGAAACTACTATTCTAGAGAAAATAACAGGGGCATTTTTAAGGCCAAAGGGCATTACCGTGTATTGGTAGTGTTATCTCCCAAAATAATTTATTTCGATAGAATGAAGAATTTAATTCACTTAATGAGGCATATGAATATCATTGACAATTTGAAAGCCTTTGTTTTTTATTTGGATGAAAATTTCACAAGGTACAGTCGGTGGCTTGTGAGAGGATCAAAACATCTCATTAGCCACCGAAAGTTGGAAGATAAATAATAGGTGGAAAACCCTTTCGGTGGTTAAACGTACTGCTAAATTCTTGATTGCCATCAAAACATTTTTAAACAACGATCAGAGGTGTAGTCCTCTATTACACCGACGTTTTGAAGTTTCAGTCCGCTATGACGCCGCCACTACGGAGAATCTAGTGTTTTGAAGTCCAGATAATTTTGTGGCTTGAAGTTTCGATCACGAAGCTAGTGTTTTAAGGTTCTGGTGGTTAGCGTTTTGGATTTTCGATCGCCGACAAAGATTTTTAGTGGCTAGAGCATCCAATCGACGACAGATTAGTGGTTAGTATTTTCAATTGCTAATGCTTGGAAGTTAGTGGTTTAAATTGCTGACACTGCGGCATCACTTATATTTAACATTCCGATGGTTAGTGGCTTGAGCTTCCTATCACCGTTCGCAAAGCTAGTGTTTTAAATCTTCGACATTGCGGCAGCGTTTCGGTCTAAAGTTTTGATGCATTAGTGGTGATAGGTTCCGATCGCCAACAAGTAGTGGTTTAAAGCGCCAACATTACAACATTTAGATAAGAAGCTTCGATGGTCTAGAGGACAGAGCTTCCGATGGCTGATGAATAAACCATCGTGACGCTAGCAATTTGAGACGCCGACACTGTGGCAACAATCAAGGCCTTAGGCGCTGATGGGTTAGAGGAAAGAGCTTTTGATCGTCGATGTAGAAATCGTTGCGACGCTAGTGATTAGAGCTTCCAATTTTCGATCGTGAAGCTAGTGGTTTAAAGCTCTGACACTGCGGCTGCGTTTAGACAAGAAGTTCCAACACATTAGTGATTATAGTTTCCGATCGCCGACAAGCTAGTGACGGAAAGCGCCGATACATTCAGATATAAAGCACCGATGGGCTAGAGGACAGAACTTTCGATCGTTGATGCATAAACTGTCGCGACATTAGTCATTTGACGCATAGACACTGCGGAAACATTGAGGCTTGGGGTGCTGACGGGTTATAGGTCAGAGCTTCCAATCGATGACAATTTAGAAAATTCCGACAGATTAAACAAGAAATATCACGTCAGTTAACTGCTAAAACGTTGGATTTTGGCGACAAATTTACGTTGTACCAGCACCCATGATCACTATCAAACACTCAGTTATTAAATGATTTGCTCAGTGAACTAGATCTTCGCAATAGATAGACAAAGAGTTAGGTAGGGTTTGAAACCCTAATATGAAAAAGCTATCACTTTCAAGTATTTTTGGTGTAAATAGATCGAATTTTCAGGATTTGTATTTTTTGTAGAAGGCTATAAAGCCTGAGACCGATTTTATAATAAAGGTTCAAATTTGGGGATTTATGAGCTGATAATGCTTTCAAGATTCTCATTTTACTTATTCATGATATAATCTCTTTTGCTATGATCTGTTCAGCCATCATCTCTTTCTTTACTGTATTTATGCCTGAATGTGTATTTAGGTCATTTTCAGATTGATTAAAAAGCTAATAGCTATCATCCTATTGGTTTATTAGTGCTATTTGATTTACAAATACCATCCTCATCAGGATTTATCCATTTATATGCATGTGTTTTGTATGTAAGTCTGCCAGCCTGGTGAGTTCTCCATCCCTGCACCTTATTGTCAAACTTCTGATCAATTACAACTAAAAGCCTTGTAAATGAGTGCATTTTATGCATGGCTTGAGAGTGGAAAGTTTATATAGGTCAACCGACTTGATCCATATCAGAAAACCCTAAAAACATTGTAAGTTACTAGGCATCCTCGAGCTACAACCTAGAGGATTTTCTTGGAGTGATAACAAACTAGCACCGTTGCCGGGGAGAGGAGATTGAAGCTCAGCTTCCCTGGGAGATGACATAGATCCATGCTTTGATGGTAGACAAAGATTGGACATTATTATGGTTGTAATCATCTATCTGGAGACTCCATTGATATAAGGTGGCTTTAAGAAGGCCAAGTACCGGAGCAAACCCAAAGAGGCCACCAGCAACACCTGTTTTAGATCTAGAAGAAATTTTGAGGAAAGCTAGGGCTTTACTAAGACATACCAGCACTACTGCACAAAAACCTACATCAGGTATTTCAAGAAAAATTTCTGCTATTATTTCTTCTGCTGAAACTCTTAATTCCCAGGAATATTTAGATACATCAGAAAAATCTAGGGGTTAGGCATCTTCAAGCATTGCTGCTTGTGAATATCCAATCCTTGGTGAGTCCACTGGGATAAGTATACCATTTCCTTCTCAGCAAGTATCTTCATCAGTGTTTCCTTCCACAACCCTGTCCATACCCATTTCCAATATGGATACCCCTCAATTGATCAAGATGGAAAGGATCCTGGTAGCTAGGTATGCGCCCTTAATTTTTCCAAATTCTCTTGCAGCCATGCCTACTGGGGATTATCTCAAGTATAGGCCTAAGTTTACAGGGGAAGGGGATTTCACTGTTGAAGAACATTTAGAGGATTTTTACAGCTATGATGAAAATATTAACATAGAACAAGAAGATGTATGGACTAGGGTTTTTGTGCAAAGCCTAGATGGCCAGGCTAGGAAGTGGTTTAAAGAACTGCCTGCCGGATCAATGGCAGGCATAGAGGCCCTAGATGACATTTTCCTCAAGCATTGGGGAGAAAGGAGGGACCACCTCTACTATATCGCAAAATTTAGCAACCTGAAAAGAGAAAATGGGGAGTCTGTCTCCAACTTTACCAAGAGATTCAACAATATGTACAACAATATCCCTACCTAAATTAAGCCCACTGATACCTCAGCTAGGATAACTTATGCAAATTCCTTTGACTCTGACTTCTGCTTACGTATCAGAGAAAGGATGCCTGCTTCCTTATCACTCATGCAGGATGCTGCCCTAGAAGTAGAGTCAAAAATTCTGGCATCTCAAAAGGTCAAAGGGAAGATAGACAGGAAAAAGAAGCCAACAGACTATAGTGAGGCTTCAACATCAGAGAACAAGATTGAAAAAATGACCAAACTATTAGATAACCTAACTACTAAAATGTCTAAATTGAAGGACCAAGGAAATCTAACAGTGAGGGGTAAAGGGCCAAGTGACTTTGCTCCTCGAAACCCAAATTTTGTTCCTTATAGAAGAGGAAACCCCCCAGTTTAGATTCTCAGAAGGGACAGTAATCAAGGGGAATACCAGAGGATAAGAGCTCCATTTCAAAATGCTGTATTAGAAGAAGAGCTAGAATTCATTGAAGAAGAAGGAGAAGCTGAAGACAATATCCACTGCATGGAGGATGAGGTGGACTATTCTTTTTTGACACAGGCAGAATATGAGGAAGCCCTAATTGATGAGCAGATCACTGAAGAGGATGTCTATCAGGCTGATGGTCATGGACGTTACAAACTGAGCTCTAGGCTGGTTTCTCCCCTCAAGAAGAATGCTGTACCTATCAAGCAGCCTGCTGCACCAACTAGAACGGTTGCTGTTTTACCAAAGAAAGTGGCTGTCCCATCCAAAGCATTACATAAACTAGCACCTTGTGCCACACCTGATAAAGTCCAACTCAAACCTACAGCTCATGAGGTAAGGTTTCCAGATAGGCTGCATTATTCCTTCAACCTCGAGTATAAAATTCAAAAATTGAAAATCCCTTTCCCTTTAATTGAGCTAATGAAGAATGATGCATTCAAAACCTCCATTCCAAATTCCCTTCAGCGCAAGGTGCACATTGACACTGAATTTGTTAACCTGCAAGATGACAAGCCTGTTGTAACCCTGGGCCCCATGATTGAAGACCTAAAGGACTCCTGCCCACCATTCTATATATCCTTGAACATCCATGATAAAATCCTCCATAACTGTCTACTGGATTCAGGAGCCTCTCATAAGCTAATGCCAAAGGCTGTGATGGATGAGATTGGACTCAGCATCACCAAGCCCTACCATGATTTATTCTCCTTTGACTCCAGGAAGGTCAATTGCTTGGGCCTCATCAAAGACCTTGCTGTAAACTTAACGTAGCTACCTTCGAAAAGCGTAATGATGGACATTGTAGTGGTTGATATTCCTCCAAAATTTGGCCTCTTGCTGTCTCAGTCATGGAGCAAAATACTAGGTGGCACCCTTCAGATGGATCTCACATATTCCACCATTCCCATGTTTGGGGGGGGAGACTAAGAGGCTGTACATGGAAAATCAACTAGCATACATTATAAGCAAGGAGAGCCACTTAGTGAATCACCCCATCTACGCAGTGGACACTGATTTTGGGTCTTGCATTTTGCAAATAGATGATAATCAACAGACATCAGTTCAGCTCACTAAGCCCACCCATCAGCAGCCCAAAGAAGTAACAACAACAATCTAGACCATGTATTTTGATAGGGCTAGCGCTCAAAGCTCAGTAGGCACGGGTGCAGTATTGATCTCCCCATCTAAGGAAAATATTCACCTGTCTTATAAGCTTGACTTCAAAACCAGTAACAACGTAGCGGAATATGAAGCCTTGCCACTAGGAGTTAAATATGCCAAGGAGATGGGGATCATGTGCGTGAAGATTTTTGGAGATGCAGACCTCATCATACAGCAGGTCAACAACGCTTTTCAGACAAAAAAATCAGATTGAAGGCCTACAGGGATGAGGTATGGAAACTTAGAGACTCCTTTATGTTTTTTGAATTGTCATATATTCCTAGGGATTTGAATCACCTGGCTGATTCCCTGGCCGTCTCTACAAGTCTGTTTGTTCCTCCTTTACCCCCTAAGCTCAACTATGATGTTCAGGTCAAGTATAGACCCTCTCTTCCAGACAATGTAAAATTTTGGAGGGTGTTTGAGAATGATGAGGAGCTTAGTAAATTCCTTCAGTTAGTAGATGAATTCTCTAACATACACATAGACCAGGAAAACCTTAACATGGAGGAATCCAAACAGCTCAAGTTAAAAGATAAAGTGATTGAGCCGAATATTCTCCAATTTCCCAACAACTACATACCCCGAGGTCTAGTACCACTGGAAGAACTGTTTGATCACAATGACATACCTCTCAAGCCTGCCAAAAAGGAGCTAGACTCTACTATCCAAGAGCAAAACATAGGTAGCCAAAGCCGTCCTAAACTGATAAATCTTTCCACGGGGTTGAATGCTGATCAGAAGTCTGAATTTTGTAGCTTGATAAAAGAGTTTGCTGATGTTTTTTCCTGGGAGTATAGTGACCTAAAAACTTATGACACCAATATCATACAACAAAGAATTCCTTTGGAGAAGGACACCATTCCTTTCAAATAGAAGCCAAGACCCATCAGCCCTCTCCTATTACCAGTGATTGAAAAAGAGATCCACAAGGTCCTTAAAGCCAAGATCATAGTTCCCCTCAGATATTTCAAGTGGATTGCAAACCTGGTAGTCGTAAGAAAGAAAAGTGGAGAAATTAGGTTGTGTGTGGATTTTATAAACTTGAACAAGTGTTCCAAGAAGGACAACTATCCACTGCCCAAGATGGAACAACTATTGTAAAAAGTCTCGGGGGCTAGAGTTATGTCCTTCCTTGATGGCTTCTCTGGATACAACCAAGTTGCTGTGCACCCTGATGACCAAGAGAAGACCGCCTTTACCACCCCCTGGGGCACCTTCATGTATGCTAAAATTCCATTTGGGCTAATGAATGCTGGGGCTACTTTTCAGAGAGCCATGGACCTGGCTTTTGTAGGGATAAAAGATAAATTTGTGTTGATATATTTGGGTGACTTAATAGTTTACTCTCACAGCCATCATGACCACTTGCAACATTTAAGGAAGGTATTTTTGAAGTGCAGAAGGTATGGATTATCATTGAACCCCAAGAAGTCCCAGTTTTCACTCAAGGAAGGAAAGCTCCTAGGACACATAGTCTCAGCTGAAGTTGTACAGATCGATCCGGTAAGGGTGGAAGCAATTTAGCAGCTGTCAATACCAAGGTCAAAAAGAGACATTCAGTCCTTTTTAGGCAAGTTAAACTTTGTTAGGAGATTCATTCCTAATTTATTCGAGCTGGTAAAGCACATAACAATCATGCTAAAAAGGGATACATAAATAAAATGGACTGACCAGGCAAGAAAATCTTTTGAAGACATTAAGGAATCCATCATGGGGGCCCCAACCCTGATTAGTCCTGACTACACCAAGGGTTTTTACATTTTCTCTTTTGCATCTTATGACACAGTGGCAGTTGTACTATTACAAAAGAATGATGAAGTTCTTGATCATCCAATTGCTTTCTTCAGCAGAACCCTAAGAGATGCTGAGCTGAAGTATGACCCAATTGAGAAGTAGGCTTATGCTCTCATAAAATTTTTGAAGACTTTCAGAATCTACATTCTCCATGCAAAGGTCATTGTATATGTCCCTTCATCTGCTGTGAAGGATGTTTTGACTCAGCCTGACATTGATGGGAAGAGAGCTAAGTGGATTTCCAAACTCATTGAGTTCGATGTAGAGGTGAAACCCACCAAGCTGGTAAAGGGATTAGGTCTGGCCAAACTCATGGCCAAAGAAAACTGTGAACTGATGGGAATAAATCTCACATGTGTCAAATCAGCAAGGGTGCACACTGTGGTAGCAGCAGAAACAAAAGTAAATCAAGATCAGAAGAAAAGTCCATCAGGAGCTGAGAACATATCTTCATGTGAATGGTACTCAGGTATCATTCAATTTTTGCAAAAATTAGAATATTCTCCTGATCTCACTCCTAACCAAGCACGAGCTCTTAAGTTGAAATATGTTAAGTTTTGCATAATTGACAAATTGATGTACTGGAGGGATCAGTCTGGAATTTTTTCAAGGTGTCTAGATAAAGAGGAAGTAGAGTAGGTCATGCATCACTTTCATTCCAGTACATGTGGAGGTCACCACTACTGGAAAACCATTATTAGAGAGAGAAATTCCTATGGCTTGGGGTACCACAATAGAAAACTTAACATAGAAGTCAATCCTTTCCTATATGCAAGAGAAACCAAACAAATAACACTAAAGGATCTCGATTCGTACCTTATTCTGGACAGTTGGTGTAGATCCTCATTGAGCTTTCCAACTTAAGCTTGAATTGATGAATTGCTTCCTCAACATTCAATAAACAAGACAAGCATACTATATATAATTGTGTTAGCTCTACTCTAGCATATATAATCAATAACATATACGCATTTGAAATCATCCATGGATAAAATATTCATTCAAACACACATTATTGGACATGAAAAGATATTTCTATTGATATAAAATCAGAGATTACAATGAATACAACCTCTGTCGGCACATCTACGAATCAGAGAAACCAAGTCCCCCACTTGGGCCTCCACCACTTTAATCCTCCATCTCTTGATAACAAGCTCACAAGCAAAAGGTAAGCTTGGGAAGAACACAAAAGTGCTCCAAGGGACAAAGGGGATGCAGACTCAAGCACAAGTTCTACCAACAATGGACTATAGTTCTCTTGCTCTTAATTTCTCATATGCCTTCAATGTATCCAAAGGGTTCCTTATATAGCTCATCAATGGGGTAATGAAAGGTCGAATCCGAGTGATCTCAAGGCATATGGAAGGCCAGGAGACAAGTGACTCGGATCCACATCAAGGAAAACTCCAAAAGAATTTGGATTTTTTCACACATCCCGATGTACGCAGTTTTAGAGGTCAAACCTGCCTATATACACAATAAAGGGTTTAAAAGTCGCGTATGGAAATTTAAGCATGTTTTTAGGGATGGTCTAGGAAACATCAAAGGAAAAAAAATGGTCCATGGGGTCTAAGGAGTCTGCATAGGGACATGGAAGGCCATAAAAGTGTGATTCACCATGTGTGGTAAAATCAGCTATAACAGATGCCCCCTAATGTGTGAGGTCATAGGGGTCATACGATGGCCGAAATACATTATAATTCCATCCCAAAAATGAAGTGATGAAGAACCCAGTGGAAGAACCAACCACCCAATCAACACTATACAATGATACAACTTTGCCTATAACTGTGAATACATATAGCAGTCCCAGATACATAAGAGTACAATGGCCATGAATAGGCATGATACAATATGACATATGTGGTCATCTCCATGTACAATATACATAGATAAAAATCTCCATGATGAAGATATGCAAAGGTTCATGATCTCCATGAATATTGAAGATATACAATGGATCAAGATATCCATAATGGCTGGAAATATCTGACATCTATTGGAATCAAGTCACGAGAGCTGAAATCTCATGAACACTGGCACGATCAAGGATGTAGCATATATGAGATGCCACCAATTTGGAAGGTCTTCTACTCGAATCACTACGAGTACATGTCCTACTATGTGAATAGAGGTGTCGAGGTCGAACATAGTAGTCCATCATCTGATTACTGGTCATTGATGTATACCGTTAATATA
>LPNX010102248.1:154754-181623 GCA_001517045.1 Pseudotsuga menziesii | reverse complement strand
CAAGGTACTAGAGTGCAAACTAACAAGTGTGAATAAATGTGTTGAGGTCAAACACTTGAGAGAATCCATCAATCAGGGGACATTGATGTATTCCCAAAGAACTATTGATGGTGAGAGAACCTGCCACTGATGACTGCAAGTCTCAAGGCACTCAAAGATGACTCTAGATTCCTGTCCCAGAATAAATTATCTGAAGTCGATGGGATGAAATCTGCTCGAAGGAGGGAATTAAGGAATTCTCTCATCATCCAACACGAGGTACTCAGCAGAGCTGTATAATGTGGAAGGACTCGATCATAAAGTGCACGAACCAGTAACTGTACTGGGAATGGCTGACATGCAAATTCAAGATAACTAAGGAATGACCGACTCAGGTTTCAACTTCCTTCGAACAAGAGCATAATGGAAAATGGTGATTGAATGTAGGCAGCATAGACTCGATATGGAAAATTGGGACATCTCTGCGACACAGGAGGCATCGACAGAGGCTCCATAGGGAGTGGAAGCTTAACCAGTCAGTGGAGATAACTCAGATAAATGAGTACAACTTCTAAAGTCAAACTATGGACCCAACCAATGGATATGATATATAGTTCTCTGTTCGAAGGCAACACGATTCGACAGCTGCCAAAGATAACATCTTTCCTTGTCTGAATTTTTGGTTTTTTAATTTTTTTTTTGGACTTTTTCAAATATTTGGAAATATTGAAAAAGAATAAAACTGCTTTAAAGTTACAGAATAGGAGGAAACGAGTGTCAAAATTGGAAATAAACTATTTCCAAGCAGTGGAACATACCTTTGCTCAATGCAAGGATACATGTGTAGGATAGCGACACTCGAGGGAATTTCCCCTCTCGATAAAACATGGAATCAAGCTGCAAAGTACTTTCCCCCAAGTGGCTAGACATGAGACAAGCTCGGGCTATATGGCTGAAACTCAAAGTCAGGGAAGCTGGCATAAGGATTAATAAGGTAGGCAAAGCTCATGATAATGCAATTACAACTTAACATATACAAGGGAGTCCCTCGGAAATGGCCAGCATAAAGGTCAAGAGGAGTATGAAGCTCTTGCTCAAAGTCACGGTGGGACTAAAAGGGACTCCCATACCTAAGAGAGGGATCACATCATGGGTACCAAATGAAAAAGGGAGCTAACTAGGACACCCATGTGTAGGAAAGCTCTACCATTCACATAGTACCACTTCTAACAACAACATGAAGGTTCTGTGATACCATGGAATGGGTTCGTACCTAAGGTTAAGATGGAATGGTCATAAGGAAATGCATTAGTGCAAGCAGATGTGATATCTTAACCTATATGCCAGTTCAGACATAATACCTGTGATAGGAACGAACGGGTCGAAACCTCAGAGAGAGTGTACAAAAATTGGACCCTACATGACAACCATATTAGTCCAAAACAACCCAAAATAGTCAATAAAGAATCCAAACTATAGGGAATAGGGAGGAATGATCATGACAACTAAATTCAAATGAAACAGTGCGGTGAATGATGGGACATAAAAAAGAAAGTAAGGTGTAGACCCAACGTTCACGCATCCACTACCACCCCCATGCGGGTGACCACCGGTGTAAAGACCGAGGGAAAGGAATAAAATTCCTTCACAAATGGAGTAGAGGATGGAATATGACCATTCAAAAATCTATGAGCACAATAAAGGGATGTGATGCCCCCAAGTCTGGCACTAGGGTCCGTACTAGGACCAAGGACAGGTGATAGAATACTAGGCATGCTAAAAATAAAAGGACCTGAACTCAAGAGAGCATAAATATACTCAAGTAACCACGATCCCAAAGGCCAACTAGCGCACACAGAGCACACTCCTAAGAAAATATACAGCCAAAATAAAAGCAAACCAAGGGGAGGATATGTGAGCTCCCGAATGCAGCAGGTATGTCTCGCCTAGGAGAGGCTCGAAACTCCCATACACTACAAGCAGAGGTATGTAACCAATTATAGTGGCCCTTTGCTTCAACGCATAAAGCGACTGTGCTGTCTGACCTCTACCTAGCTAGGAAACCTGCAGAATAACCTCTGGAAAGTACCCCCTCGATAACCTAGTTAAGGAAACTAAGGTCACCTCAATATAATCAATGCTCAGGTGGACATTCGCAGGCAGGATTGATCATATGGGCAGGGTAGCAAGGCCTGAAACTCTCGAAAGAGCCCCCAAATACGAATACAATCCTGAAAATATCTCTGGTGCTACTCAGTTATGACCAGGGGTCATCCCAATCATTAACCGATCACACTGCCTCGTGCTTAACTCCCTTGTAAGAGGATGATCCTGAGAAACACTAATTATACCAAGTAAATTCACACTCTCACTTGGACAGACACATACATGTTGTTGTTTAGTGGTCTTGGAGGATTTACTCACAATGAAATATTCCAAGACCCTAAAACCTAATCTTGTTGGTGTACCCTATCAAAGAAAATAGTGTAATCCATTTTAATTAAGCGTTGATTTTATTTGGCTATAATTACTCAAAGGGAAATGATCGTGCAACTAATGAAGTTATGACCCAGAAGTGAAGTAAATATGCAGACCATAACAAACAATGCTAAGTGCAATATTTGTCAAATGAAAAATAGGGTATGCCACTACATGAGATGCATAAATATATATTCCTTTCCGAATGCCAATGCAATCCTTCCTATATGAAAGCCTAAACACAACTCTCATCCAAGCAATCCAATGCAAGTACCTCTTCAAATCCATATCTAAGATGCAACTAAGAGTGCAACTACTTTGTATTTTTCAATATAAAAGAATGAAAAATACAATAAAAGTCATCTAAAACTCTTAGTCTTCGCAGCAAGTATAAAACACAAGCCTAGCAAGACACCGAGACAAAAAAGAGTAATGCACTAATGGAAAAACAAAAAGGATAAATGACTAAAACTACTTTCAAAGAAAAATCAATGAAAAATTGGTCTTTGGTCACAAATGAAGCATCCAACAGACAACATAAGACCCAAGGTAGATCCATCCACACTCACAACCCACCCAATAACTTCCCACACTCATCAAACTCACCAAAAGGGAGGATGTACGCGACTGTTTAAAGAAAAACTATGTATATACGTGACTTTTAGCCAAAAAGCTGCATGTATATGTGGATTTTGGCCAAAAACCTGCGTGTATACGCGACTTTTGGCCAAAACTCCGTGTATGTACGCGACTTTTAGCCAAAAACCTGCGTATACAGAGAAGACAATGGTAAAAAGCAGGCCAAGGGTCAAACCAATAAAGGGGAGTGTAAATGGATGAAGATACTATAAAATGCAACACAGAAACAAGGAGAAACAAAGAGCAAGTCAAGAATATCAAGCACATTGTGCCCCCAAATTCCAAAGAAAAACAAGGAACATCCCCAACGGAGTTGCCAATTCTGTTACGGAGAGAAATTCCTATGGCTTGGGGTACCACAACAAATAGCTTAACTCCAGAAATCAATCCTTTCCTATATGCAAGAGAAACCAAGCAACTAACACTAAAGGATTTCGATTCGTACCTTATTCCGGACGGTTGGTATAGATCCCCGTTGAGCTTTCCAATTTCAGCTTGAATTGATGAATTGCTTCCTCAACATTCAATAAACAAGACAAGCATACTATATATAATTGTGTTAGCTCTACTCTAGCATATATAATCAATAACATATAAGCATTTGAAATCATACATGGATAAAATATTCATTCAAAAACACATTATTGGACATGAAAAGATATTTCTATTGATATAAAATCAAAGATTACAATGAATACAACCTTTGTTGGCACGTCTGTGAATCGGAGAAACTGAGTTCCCCACTTGGGAATCCACCACTTCAATCCTCCATCTCTCAATAGCAGGCTCATAAGAAAAAGGTAAGCTTGGGAAGAACACAAAAGTGCTCCAAGGGACAAAGGGGATGCAGACTCAAGCACAAGTTCTGACAACAATGGACTATAGTTCTCTTGCTCTTAATTTCTTATATGCCTTCAATGTATCAAAAGGGTTCCTTATATATCTCATCAATGGGGTAATGAAAGGTTGAATTTGAGCGATCTCAAGGCATATGGAAGGCCAGGAGACAAGTGAGTCAGATCCACATCAAGGAAAACTCCAAAAGAATTTGGATTTTTGCACACATCCCGATGTACGTGGTTTTAGAAGTCAAACCCGCATATATACGCGATAAAGGGTTTAAAAGTCACGTATGGAAATTTAAGCATGTTTTTAGGTGTGTTTGAATGAATATTTTATCCATGAATGATTTCAAATGCTTATATGTTGGACAGGAAAATATATTTCTATTGATATAAAATCAGAGATTACAATGAATACAACCTCTGTCGGCACGTCTGCGAATCGGAGAAAATGAGTCCCCCTCTAGGGCCTCCACCACTTCAATGCTCCATCTCTTGATAGCAAGCTCACAAGAAAAAGGTAAGCTTGGGAAGAACACAAAAGTGCTCCAAGGTACAAAGGGGATGCAGACTCAAGCACAAGTTCCAACAACAATGGACTATAGTTCTCTTGCTCGTAATTTCTCATATGCCTTCAATGTATGCAAAGGGTTCCTTATATAGCTTATCAATGGGGTAATGAAAGGTTGAATTTGAGCGATCTCAAGGCATATGGAAGGCCAGGAGACAAGTTAGTCGGATCCACATCAAGGAAAAATCCAAAGGAATTTGGATTTTTGCACTCATCCCGATGTATGCAGTTTTAGAGGTCAAACCCGCATATATACGCGATAAAGGGTTTAAAAGTTGCGTATGGAAATTTAAGCATGTTTTTAGGGATGGTATAGGAAACATCAAAGGAAAAAAAATGGTCCATGGGGTCTAAGGAGTCTGCATAGGGACAGGGAAGGCCATAAAAGTGTGATTCACCATGTGTGGTAAAATCATCTATAACAACCACAGCCCACAAGATCTTAAGAGCAGGATACTATTGGCCAGTCCTCTTTGCTGATGTATGCACTTTTGTAAGGGCCTGTGACCAATGTCAAAGATTTATAGGGAAGCAGAAGCTCAAATCCTTGCCCCTTAGGCCTGTTACAGTGAATGGGCCTTTCCAGCAATGGGGTCTGGATTTCATAGGTGAAATAAATCCATCTTCCAGTGGAAAACATAAATGGATCTTAGTAGGCACTGACTACTTTACCAAATGGATAGAAGCAGTACCCACCCGAAATGCCACTCATCAAGTGATCATGAGATTTTTATATGAGAATATCTTCAGCAGGTTTGGTTTCCCAGTAAGGCTAGTAACTAATAATGCACCAGATTTTAAGGCTGGGGCATTAGTTAAAATGTGTGAATCAATGGGTATTCAACTGGTGCACTCCACATCCTATTACCCACAAGGCAATGGCTTGGACGAGTCATCCAACAAAAGCTTAGTCAGAATCATCAGGAAACTGCTAGAGACAAATTAGAAAAGCTGGGATTCAAAGCTTAAGTTTGCTTTATGGGCTGATAGGGTAACAGACAAAAAATCCATAGGGACTTCTGTAACGTCCCCGACTCTCCGACCGATGAAGAGGATGCTACCACAATACGATCTAACTTGGGCGACTAGTCCCATGATCATGTACATAAATATAAACCAGATGCTTTGAAGCAAAGCATGTAGAGATGCATAATTATTAAGCATATAGTGGAAGCAAAACATACATTCCGGCATTCAACACGTTCATCATAATTCATTAAACAATAGATATAATTGCAGAGATGAAATAGTCAGGAATACTTATCTTTTAATGAATATCTTGTCCTGCAACTAGCTACGTCACTGCAACGTTCCACCCAACCATAGGCCAGTGTGCTCCTTACTCTCTCAGCAACACTGCCACCCCTAAGCTGGGCATGATTCTCCAAGGAATAAGGAACAAGCAGGATTACACATAGCCAAGGATACACAAATCAGCCAAGCCAACACATTCGGGTTTATAAGCCATAAAGGAGCTGGGAAAGCTGAATGCTAAACTGGTGAACTCATTGAATAGCTAAGGACACCTACACCAGAACTAGTCTGACTTCTAGGACACCCACACACACCCAACACAGGAAATCAGTCCCTTCTCTGCTACACAGTCCCTCAGGCCCTGACTTCCCTTCCAGTGCTCTTCAGGGGTTGTGGAGAAGAAAGCCATCCCTCTAGCTTTGTCTGTGTGGCTCCCAAACACACCAGGTTTATCAAGCAAACCAAGCCTTCATTCCCACTCCAACACAGTCTGAAGAACAACCACTGCATACATGTAGCAAAAAAATAAATTCACAGCTTGGATGGGGAAATCCAATCCCTGAGTCGTTCTTGGCCCTAGCATGGCCAAAACGACTCACTAAGAAAGCACAATGGTCCAAAACGTAAATAAGAAGATCGTGGTTGACCGAGAAACGGTTTCTCCAGCTCTCTGCGTGAGGAAAACGATGAAGAATCCTGTGCGAATCCTGTGCATGAGAAGGTTATAGAACCCCCCGTATGCGTGAGGATGAGCAAGACCAAATGGAATAATGGGAATGGAATCATCATCCATCCCCTGCTCTCTGCGTGAGGGAATGAGCCTGCTGGTGGAGTGTGCATGTGGGCAAGGACTGACAGTCCTGCCACCAACCACTACCCAACAATAATTTGCCACTAACAACAATAGTTTTAAATGTGGTAGTTGGCTGATGAGACAAGGAAAGGTGAGTGAGTCAAAAGGGTGGGTGACAACTAAATGGGTTCAACAGCTGACACCTGGATTTTCCCATTAGGCCAAGGTTAATAGTCCCCCCTATCCTTAGGAAAATCATGCCCTTTTTATCATGGTTGCATTGACGTAGCTGGTTGGGTTCATTTTAATTAAAGTTCATATTTACATGATGCCACAACCATAAGGTGCTGGATACCATGATATACCATCGGCAACGATTCCAATCACCGAAACATAACACAACCAAATCAATGGTGGGGCTTTTGCCTTTAGCTCCACACCATGATTAATTACAATATATACATCATGTACCTTTTAATGCAAATGGGGTCAAAACCGGGGTGTTACAACTTCTCCATTCAATCTAGTTTATGGCACTGAGGCCATCTTTCCTATCTAGCTCATCCTTCCAGTGGCAAAGTTCTTTCAGGAAGAGGAAGATGAACCAAATGATATGATGAGAAGGATGATGGATTTGGTGGAGTTACAGCAGATCAGGGAGCAAGTTGTAGGAAAATCAGAGGCTCATCAACAAAGGATAAAGGGAATGTTTGACAAAAGAGCAAAGGCAGACAACTTCCAGGTCGGACATTGGGTCCTCAAGTGGGATGCTGTCAAACAGGACAAGGGGAAACATGGAAAATTTGACTCTTTGTGGATTGGACCTTTTGTGATAGCCCAGGTACATAAGAATAACACCTTCAAATTGTAGAGTTTGGAAGGTGAAGAGGTATTTGATGGCCCAGTAAATGGGTGGTTCTTGAAGCTCTATTCTATTTGAGGCTCTGAGGCCTTATGATTGTAAATTAGTAGATATTAGGTTGTTTTGCTTTCAGAATAAAATCCATGCCCAATGGAACAATAAATGATAGTGTTAAGTTACTCAGTTTCTTTTAGGGAAATGAATTTTGGTATGGGGTTCTTGGGACCTCACTGGGAGGTTCCCATCCCCAAGTAGGAGCCAGATGTTATCTCCCAAAATAATTTATTTCGATAGAATGAAGAATTTAATTCACGCAATGAGGGATACGAATATCACTGACAGTTTGAAAGCCTCTGTTTTTGATTTGGATGAAAATTTCACAAGGTACAGTCGGTGGCTTGGGTGAGGATTAGAACATCTCATTAGCCACCGAAATTTGTAAGATAAATAATAGGTGGAAAACCCTTTCAGCGGTTAAACATACTGATAAATTCTTGACTGCCATCGGAAGATTTTTAAACAGTGATCGGAGGTGTAGTCCTCCATTACACTGACGTTTCGGAGTTTCAGTCCGCTACGGCGCTGCCACTACGGAGAATATAGTGTTTTGAAGTCCCGATCATTTTGTGGCTTGAATTTTTGATCGTGAAGCTAGTGGTTTAAGGTTCTGGTGGTTAGCGTTTTGGATTTCCAATCACCGACAAAGAGTTTTAGTGGCTAGAGCGTCCGATTGCCGACATATTAGTGGTTAGTATTTTTGATCGCTGATGCTTGGATGTTAGTGGTTTAAATTTTTGACACTGTGGCAATGCTCAGATTTAAAATTATAATGGTTAGTGGCTTGAGCTTCTGATCGCCAATTGGAAATCTAGTGGTTTAAAGCTCTGACAGTGTGACAACGTTTCGGTCTAAAGTTTTGATGCATTAGTGGTGATAGGTTTCGATCACCGACAAGTAGTGGTTTAAAGCGCCGATATTACAACATTCAGATAAGAATTTCTGACGGGCTAGAGGATAGAGCTTCTGATGGCCGATGAAGAAACCGTTGCAACACTAGTAATTTGAGATGTCAACACTGCAGTAACAATCAGGCCTGGGGCACCGACGGGTTAGAGGAAAGAGCTTCCGATTGCCGATTTAGAAACCGACACGACGCTAGTGATTAGAGATTTTGATTTCCAATCGCGAAGCTAGTGGTTTAAAGCTTCGACACTGCGGCCGTGTTCATACAAGAATTTTCGACACATTAGTGATTACAGTTTCCAATTGCTGACAAGCTAGTGATGGAAAGCATCGATACATTAAGATATAAAGCGTCGATGGGCTAGAGGATAGAACTTTCGATCATCGATGCATAAACCGTTGCGACGTTAGTCATTTGAGGCACCGACACTGCAATAGCATTGAGGCTTGGGGTGCCGACGGGTTAGAGGTTAGAGCTTCCGATCAGCGACCATGACGACAAGGTAGAAAATTCCGACGGATTAAATAAGAAAGATCACATCAGTTAACCACCGAAACGCTGGCTTTTGGCTGTAAATTTACATTGGATCAGCACCCATGATCACTATCAAACACTTCAGTTATTAAATGATTCACTCAGTGAACTAGATCTTCGCAATAGATAGACAAATAGTTAGGTAGGGTTTGAAACCCTAATATGAAAAAACTATCACTTTCAAGTATTTTTGGTGTAAACAGATCGAATTTTCAGGATCTGTATTTTTTGTAGAAGGCTATAAAGCTTGAGACCAATTTTATAATAAAGGTTCAACTTCGGGGATTTATGAGCCGATAATGCTTTCAAGATTCTCATTTTACTTATTCATGATATAAGCTCTTTTGTTGTGATTTGTTCAGCCATCATCTCTTTCTTTATTGTATTTATGCCTGATTATGTATTTAGGTCATTTTTAGATTGATTAAAAAGTTGATAGATGTCATCCTATTGGTTAATTAGTGCTATTTGATTTATGAATACCATCCTCATCAGGATTTAGCCATTTATATGCATGTGTTTTGTATGTAAGTCTGCCATCTTGGTAAGTTCTCCATCCTTGCACCTTATTGTCGAACTTCTAAGCAATTGCAACTAAAAGCCTTGTAAACGAGTGAGTTTTATGCATGCCTTGAGAGTGGAAAGGTTATATAGGTCAACTGAATTGATCCATATCAAAAAACCCTAAAAACATTGTAAGTTACCAGGCATCCTCAAGCTACAACCTAGGGGAGTTTCTTGGAGTGATAACAGGTAGCATCCCCATTCTGTTACAAAGGGTGTCTTGTGGCATTTGTCTTGTGCAATTATAACTTGATGGTAGCCCAAGAATCCATCTGTGAATGAGTACATTTCTTGTCCACTGATGCTCTCCAAGACTTCATCTATGAATGGTGTTGGGAATGGATCATGTAAGCATGAATCATTTAGCTTCCTAATGTCGACATAGATCCTGACCTCTCCTGTCGCTTTCTTGTCCTGAATCACTATAGGGCTTATCCACTTTGACTCTTCAATAGGTTCAATGATTCCTACTTCCAACATGCACTCAAGTTTTGCTTTCACTTTTTCTTTATAGCGCGGATTTAGTCTATAGGGGCACTGTTTTATCGCAAGATTTTCATTTCGCCCAAATCGCCTACTATCCCCTTCATTTCCCTGAAGTTTGTTGGGAATAGGTCTTGGAACTCATGTAATAGATCAATGATTTTGGATACTATCTCTTCATCCTAATAGTCTCCAATGTTAGCAAATTTTGGATTGTCCTCCGATCC
Source organism: Pseudotsuga menziesii (assembly GCA_001517045.1). Classification (NCBI taxonomy): domain Eukaryota; kingdom Viridiplantae; phylum Streptophyta; class Pinopsida; order Pinales; family Pinaceae; genus Pseudotsuga; species Pseudotsuga menziesii. The sequence goes on along the minus strand of LPNX010102248.1, from coordinate 171,433 downwards.
AATGTTAACTTTCTTGATCTTTAGCGGCTTGATGAACTGTTCCTTGGAAATGCCGCTTTCTTCTACTTTGCGCGATACTTTTGACTCCGGAATATTGATTTTAGTCAGATTATCCTCTGGGTCTCCAGATAGGTTATAGCATTTCATCCAATGCTGAACTATTTCACAACACTGATGGGAGTGTGAAGTGCAGGGTTGAGAATACACAACCTCTAGCGGGATCTTCGCGAATAGCTTCTCCCTAATAGCCTTCAACATGATGTTAATTGTTTGTTGCTTGTCTGCAAACTGGAAGGTGTATGTGAAATTCTGTTCAACCTTTTCGCATTCTCTTGTTTCTCGGTGTAACTCCATAGATGCGTACCAGCCTCTGGGTGCCATTTCGAGAGTATGGATGAAGTGGTGAACCCATTCCTGGCATGGGTAGTTTGAGAACGCTGTGGAACACTACTCCAAGTGTTCAATAGGGTCTGATAATATGGTATACCTTTGTGCCACAGTTGCGACCTCATCTCTGAACCATACTTCTAGCATCAGTATACACTACATCCATTTAGTTATTAAGCTTTTGTGTGTACCCCACCATTGCGCGGGTGTAGCTTTTAGCACAAAATACATCACAGATATTCGTTGCGGCTCTATTACTAATTCATCGAACTCAGTCAAGAACGTTGCCAAGTTAGGTAGTACTTCGTATGTAGGTAGTGGTCGTGACTGAGTTCCCACTCATTGGATAGACTTAGTTATCCTGGCACATCTCCTCATAGAGACTTCATACAATCGGTTTTGCCAATTCTCAAGTGCCTCCCCTAAGTCTGATGTACATGAACTCACACATCTCCAGCTCAGGTTACCATTCTCAATATGATTAATATAATACTCATCAAGGGTAGTGACATTATATATTTTGTCAAGGTGATCACCTTGCCCTTCGTTGAACACCGGTTCAATGTATATCTGTCCTTCCAACGGATCGAGGGGTGCAAATACCCTCATCTCATCATCTTCAAATGACAGGGCCCTTCTTTTGAAGTTTATAATGGTTTGATTTCCCATCGCCCAATCAATCCTCCATAGCGCGGGATATGGGTTAGTATCATCTACTATATTGATGACCTCAAAGTCTGCAAAAGTGCACAATCCTTCAATATCCACTTGGACATGACTCAATCTGTAACACCCCAGTTTTGACCCTGTTTTCATTAATTGTATATGATGTATATATTGTAATTAATCATGGTGTGGAGCTAAAGGAAAAAGCCCCACCATCGATTTGGTTGTTTTATGTTTCAGGGATTGAAATCGTTGCTGATAGTATATCGTGCTATCCGACACATATTAATATTGGCATCATGTAGATATGCATTTTTAATTAAAAATGAACCCCAACCAGCTAGGTCAATGTAACCATAATAAAAAGGGCATGATTTCTCCTAAGGATAAGGAGGGGGGATTATTAAACTTTGGGCCAAGGGGGAAATGCCAAGTGTCAGCTGTTAAACCCATATAGTTGTCACCCACACTTTTTACTTACTCACCTTCCCTTGTCTCAATCAGTCAACTACCAAATTAAAAACCTCTATGGTTAGTTGGACAGTTATTGTTGGGCAGTGGTGTGTGGTAGGACTATCAGTCCATGCCCACATGCACACTCCACCAGCAGACTCATTCACCCTCATGTGGGCAGGAAGAGAGGGGACGACCCCATTTTTTTTTGGCATTCTTGCCCATCCTCATGGAGAGATAATAGTTCTTCTCCTCATGCACAGGCTCAGCGTTTTTACTCATGTAGAGGGCTGGGCGAATGACCTCACGGGCATGATTTTTGCTGTGTGTGTGAATTTCGTGGTTGGGGAATTTTGCTGTGGGTATTTCTCTTTGTTGTGGGTCTGACCGTCTGAATTCACCTCTATGTCGGTTGTTTTCCTTCCTCACGCAGCTGAGAAATCGATTGCCGTTGGTTTCCCCATGTTTTTGGGTTGCTGTGGGTTCATTTATGTTTTTGGCCATGATAGGGCCAAGAACGAATTAGGAATCAAATTCCCAGTCAGGGCTATGTATTACCTAAATTATCACCTTGGTTGTTCTGTGGTGTTTGATTTTCTTCCCCAGAGCTGTGAATTTCTTGTTTTCGTGTGTGTATGTAGTGGTTGGTCTTTAGACTGTGTTGGAGTGGGAATGAAGGCTTGGTATGCTTGATAAACCTGGTGTGTTTGGGAGCCACATAGATAGAGCTAGAGGGCTGGATTTCTTCTCCACAACCCTGGAGTAGCACTAGAAGGGAATTCAGGGCCTGAGGAACTGTGTAGTAGAGAAGGGAGTGATTCCTTATGTTGGGTGTGTGTGGGTGTCATAGAAGACAGGCTAGTTCTGGTGTAGGTGTCCTTATCTCTTCAAGGAGCCCACCAGCTCAACATTCATCTTTTCCCAGCTCCCTGATGGCCTGATAAACCCAAGTGTGTTGGGTTGGATTATTTGTGTACTTTTGGCTATGTGTGAGCTTTCTTAGTTCCTTATTCCTTGGGGAATCATGCCCAGCTCGGGGTGGGCAGTGTTGCTGAGAGATTAAGGAGCACACTGGCCTATGGTTGGGTGGAGCATTGCAGCGACATACCTGGTTGCAGGACAAGTTCTTCATAAGATAAGTATTCTTGTGTTCAATCTTTGCAATAATATTTCATGTTTAATGAATTACGATGAACATGTTGAATGCTTTAATGTATGTTTTTCTTACTATGTATGTTGAATAATTATGCATCTCTGCATGTTTTACTTCAAAGCAATTCAGTTTTTATGTATGTACATGTTCATGGGAATAGTTTCCCAAATAGTTAAGGTTTGGTAGCGTCCTCTTCGCTGGTCGGAGGGTCGAGGACGTTACACAATCTACCAATGGGTAGGAACTTTGCTTGATTAGCAAGCCTTAATTGAAGTGGGGACCATTCTAGGGGTGGCTTGCCCATTATTTCCCACATATGGTGTGTTAAAATATTACATTGGATCCTGGGTCAAGGATGATATAGTCCATGTCATAATTTCCAATTTGCGTGGACATCCTGCGTTTGCGTCCCATTTTGAGCTTTTTCTTGATATTGTTAACCTTCTTTTCTGGTGGTTCTTCCTTTGAAAGCATCTCTATTAGCACTTCCAAATCTGTAAGTGCACCTTGTCTTGGATTAGTGCCAAACAAGTTGAAAGGAATGGTTTGAGCTTACTAACCTTATTTGTACTCTTTCTTGCACTCCGTTGTTTGAATATCTTCTGGAATCTCTCAGGCATATCTTTCACTTGGTCTGAGGTGGAGGGTTGTTTTGTTTCAACAAAATCTGGGAGTACATCCATGAATATGTGCTTTTGTTCTTGAACATCAAGTGGTGCTTTCTTTTGCATGGCAGGTCGCACTTGTGGTCATGCTTGTGCCGCAGGATTTGTCTGTGTAGCTTGATCGACACCCGTCGCAACACCTCCCCTTGTTACCACTGCTACAATTGGTTCTCATGGTTTTGCGACTATCATCTGTATGTTGGAATTAACTTTCGGCGCAGGATTTGGTGTAGGATTTGGTGCTAGGTTAGCTACTCCAACCATCCAGGCTTTCCATAAAGCGATAAGTTGTGGACATTGCTCCACATTGTGCTCTTTTCTGCAATATGAGCAAGTATTCCCAGGTTCAGGGCAGTCTCTAGCATAATGGCCATATACTCCACAATTGTAGTATACCAATGGCCCTCTTTCTTTCCCAAATCCTCCTCCTCCTTGGCCCTTGTAATTGCCACCCCCCCTCAACTGAATTTGAGGTGGTTGCGACAGGTATTGCGGTTGTTGATACTGCTGTTGATACGGGTTATACGAGGCCATATTATGAAACTATGGTGCCATTTAAAACTGCTGCGTAGACTGAAACTGAGGCGTAGCCTGAAACTGAGGCGTAGCCTGAAACTAAGGCACAACCTAAAACTGAGGTGCACCCTTAAACTGAGGCGTAGTTTGTTCAATATTTATTTTCTCCTCAGTATTAATTAGATATGCATGTATCATCTTCTCTCTCAGAAGTTGGTAGGCCCTACAGTATTTTTCATCATGGCCTACAGATCTACAAAATTTACAATACAAATTAGCTGGGGTACATACCTTCTTCTGTAGGAACATGCAATCTATGTTGCAGTGTCCTCTTGTCTAGCATACATTGCATTGGGGCAGCCCTTGGGTACTCAATGGATTCGTCGTACCAGATGAGATGTAGTTCATGTAAGCGGGACAATCATCTTTGGTATGTCCATTGGTCATGCATCGCGTACACCAGAGTTCTTCCTGCACCTATTTTTCCCTTTTTATGTCTTGGAGTTGAATTGTCAAATTAGCTAATTGTGACTGAATCTATATCATTCCTGTGGCACCATCTCCAATAGGTGAAGCCTCTAGCTTCATCGCCAACTCCAGTGCCTCCGTTTGCGTCGCAATCTTTTGCTGCATGAGTGGTGTTCTAATGTGTGGTAGAAGCACAACAATAAACCACTCTTTATGTTGCATGTTCGACATCTGGAAGCTAATTTTGGCCATAACCATTTTGAACCATTGATCAAGTCCCATACTGTCTCTACCAGAGCCTGCTTAATCTCCTTGATCTTGCTAATACATTGGGACTCATATTGTGGCTTTCTAAATTTCGAGATCATTACTCGTCGAATCTCCTCAAGAGTCTTCTACGGTGTTCCGATTGGTGCGACACAAAACTTCATGAACCAATCCATTGTGTGGCCCCTCAAGGTCGTGATCATCCATGCCTTCTTTATATCTGTGTTATGGATTAAACGTACCATCCAAACAACTTCACAGAGGAACCAATGCTGCTTTGGGTCTTCTGTTCCATTCCCACTGAAGGTGGGTAATCTAAAGTCTGTTCCTGCCATTAGTGTGGCGCTGGGGTTGTTCACTAGATTCCCTGGATTTTCTAGATTTGCTGGGATCACTGATGGGATTCCTTGTGCACCAGTATCGACACTAGGACTACTAGTGTTCACAGGCTGTTCAGGTGAGGAACTTCTAGGTCTCGCTTCAGGTGATCTTCCTGGAATGTCGTGGTCATGTCTTATCCTGGGTGTCTCTACAGTCTCTTCGTAAACCCCATTTGCATTAATAATGTATATGATGTATATATTGTAATTAATCATGTTATGAAGCTAAAGGAAAAATCCCCACCATCGATTTATCGTTTTATGTTCTGGCGATTAAAATCGTTGCCGATGGTATATTATGCTATCCGACACATATTAAATTTGGCATCATATAAACATGCATTTTAATTAAAATAAACCCCAACCAGATATGTCAATGCAACCATAATGAAAACGGAATTATTTTCCTAAGGATAAGGAGGGGGAATTATTTAACTTTTAGAGCCAATAGGAAAATCCACATGTGAATAGGAGAACCCATCAATCAGTCAACTACCAATTAAATTCTCTGGAGTTAGTTGGGGGCAGTTAAGTCCCGGGAAAGCGTTTTGCATGGGTAGTGGTGTGTGGCAAGACTGTCAGTCCTTTCCCACATGCACGCTCCACCAAGGATCCATTCCTCTTCACATGGGCATTCCTTCCATTTTTCCATTCTCACGCAGAGATGGCTGGTCTTCTCCTCACGCATAGGTTTTGGCATTTCTCCTCATGCAGAGAACTGGGAGAGTGGCTGTACCCTCATGATTTTGTTTTGTGCGTATTTGTCTTCATGTTGTGGTTCTGGGTATGTGAATTCACCTCCACGCGGGTTGTTTTTCTTTGCTCACATAGCTGAGAAATCGTTGTTGGTTTCTCCACTAAATTTGGGTTGTTGTGGGTTCCTTTTGAGTCGTTTTGGGCACGATAGGGCCAAGAATGACTCAGGAATCAAATTTCCCAGTCAGAGTTGTGTATTACCCAAATTGTCACCTCAGTTTTGTTTTGTGGTGTTTGCTTTTCTTCCCCAGAGCTGTGAATTGCTCGATTTTGCTGTGTGTATGCAGTGGTTGGTATTTGGGTTGTATTGGATTGGGAATGAAGGATTGGTATGCTTGATAAACCTGGTGTGTTTAGGAGCCTCATAGACAGAGCTAGAGGGTTGGATTTCTTCTCCACACCCCCTGAATAGCATTGGAAGGGAAGTCAGGGCCTGAGGGACTGTGTAGCAGATAAGGGGATGATTCATTGTGTTGGGTGTGTGTGGGTGTCCTAGAAGGCAAGTTAGTTCTGGTGCAGGTGTCCTTAGCTCTTTAGCAATCAGATTTTCCCTGCTCCCTAATGGCCTGATAAACCCAACTGTGTTGGCTTAGCTGAGTTATGTATCTTTGGCTATGTGTGGGCCTGCTTAGTTTCCTTATTCCTTGGGAAATCATGCCCAGCTCGGGGGTTGCAGTGTCGTTGAGAGATTAAGGAGCACACTAGCCTATGGTTGGGTGGAACATTGTAGCAACATAGCTGGTTACAGATGAGCTTCTTCATAAGATAAGTATTCTTGTGTTCAAATCCCTGGAAATACATTTGGTAATGAATTACAATGAACATGCTAAATGCTTGAATGTATGGTTTTTCTTCCACTGTATGGTAATGATGTACACATGTTTTAGTTCAAAGAATTTCAATTTTTATGTGTATGTTCATGGGGCTAGTTGCTGAGATAGATAATGGTATGGTAGTGTCCTCTTCGTCGGTCGGAGGGTCGGGGACGTTACACTCTTCCGATTCTGCTCTCTCAGAAATCAGACTATACTCCTCCTCTTCATTGTAGGACCCTTTGTTTAGGTGTGACTCCCATCCATATTCACCCTCCTTGGGTAGGATATAAGCCCTCCTACCTCCTGCTACCTTCCTCCTCTTTCCTGACCGAAACCTCCTTCCACTTATTAAGAATCCAGCATCCAACTTGTCTTCTAAGCTTCCTTGGAACATTTCTTCTTACTACCTTCCATATTACTCATAAATTTTATGCAGCATATCTCCTTCACAGAGTGCGTGACTCAATTGCTGAGTTGTAAAATAACCATTTCTTAAAGGAGCATTTTAATCCACAGGTTTATAAGCATAAGGTACCTTCCCCGAGGTCCTTGGAAAAATTCTCTCTCTGTCTTGCTATACGAGGTTATTGCTTCAACAACAAACTTGGTAACATATCCTTCTAATATGCTATCAATCCAAAAATCAACAGCTCTGGAAATAGGGTTACTTACTTGTACCACTTCTTGTGTTAGCTGGTCGGTCCACTCAGCTACTCCTCTTCTCTGGAAGTTAGTCTGTCGAGTCACTAACTCTGACAACCACTCTCACAATATAATGAAAAATTCTACGAATAAAATATCATGGATATTCGAGTATAGATGTTGTTGTACCCAATTCTTAAGACTCAGCTACGAACCCTCTCTTCCCTTCAGTGCAAATACCAATGTCTTCGACTCCACCCAATCATCAACTTCATTCTTGGTCGGGTGCCACAACATTTCCCTAGGTTTGATCAATAAGGTCCCGATAATGGAACCATTTGTTGGACACTTTTCCTAACTCGTGTGACCCAGATTCTATGCAGCCCGTCAACCCAACAAACACTCGAGCTACCGACCCAACAGAGCAAGCCCCGTCAGCAATGCTTGTGAAGCAGGAATAGTCTCACCCGAGATATCTCTTCAATGGGTAACCATTGGAACCATGTTTTCATGATTGTTGAGGGATTATAGTCCCTTTGCACATGACCAAGGAGCTTGACCAAGTCGGAAGGATGGGGTTGTTTCCGTCGAACTGTAACTCTCACCGTGCATATGTCTTATTAACTACTAACGACGTGACACAAATTTGACCTTAGTACTTTAACCTCAACGGAATATAAAGAAAGCTAACAGACATGCACAACATAACAGATGCACGACAATGATTACGCCATTGACATAGGCTACTACTCAGAAGCAATGCATACTAACTTATTCATGCATTTAGACTTCTATTGACAATAGAACATTCATTCAACCGAGACAACACTTGCATCATAAACATAAACAAAAACATAATAGGTCATTAACAACTACACAAATTCACTCATCCATACACAGGATAATTCATGTGGAAACCCATCTAGGAAAAACCACAAGGCGCTCTTCATCTGGTATGAGAAATATATGACGCATTCAGTCTGCTTCTGACTGCAGACTGTCTTAGATATAGCTTTCGGCTCAGACTCTTCTTGCTCTCATGGTCTCTATCTTATTTCTCCTAATCTACCGCTACCATCTACTAATCTGCACACGACCTGGATCGACCTCTATAGCATCTACACCTCTCTATTATAGCTCTCCTTCTACTTTACTATCCCAAATACATTCTACAAACTTTCTACTAATCTACCACTTCAAGCTCTCGTCTTTCCTTACTCCTCCAAACAACTGAAAGTAGAAAACCACTATCCATTCTTGGAAGCCCAACTAAAAGCAATCATGATCAACCAGGGACCAACCCTCTAACTATTGAATCCCTCCTATTTATACTATTTTATATGACCACGCAGGGTTGACTGCATACAGGAAGTCCATTAACTGTCACCATTAGCTGCCCCTCAGGCTAGAGCTGTGGCAATCATGACTTGACATGAGGCACTAATGACTTTACTTACAACTTGTGTTCACTCGTGTGGCATCTGTCGACTTAATCCGACTTCAACACCCATGATCGTCCTGTCGCTTTCGACCATTATACTACACTTGTGCTATTGTTTTACCCCGTGACATCTTCCTGTCCGCGCAGTTCCCTTTTACCACGTAGGTGAATTCTTTTGTTCCTATTCCTTCTTCTGTGCATCATTCTTGATTCGTGAAGATTCCTTCTATACCTGCCGCAGGCTTCCTTTTCCTTACTTGCGTTTGCAAGGTGACTTGATTCTTGCATGTTTATTTATGTGCTCTTATTCCTTGCGCACTTTCCCCAGGCCCAACAATTCTGTTGAAATCTAACATTTGAACATTGAAACATCAGTATTTTAGAACAATATTTAGGTTTCCGAAGTTAAAAGGTAAAGGTATTCGGCTTTCCGCTTTCCAATGTGAAAAGAGGAAAGCGGAAAGGTAAATTGATAAATTCATTTATCAATTTACCTTTGCACTTTCCCTTTTTGCTTTCCAATGCAGAAAGCATAAAAGTAAATTTAGATTGAATTGATCAATTTACCTTTCCTCTTTCCCTTTCACCCCTTACTTTTTCATTCCAACATCACATTATGTCCATGTAGATGATCCTAGATTGCAGGGGATCATTGGTGGTATGCAGATGTATGCTGGTGTTCCAATAGTATCTGACATAGGTGGAGTTATTCCACGGACTTATTATATAGTACCTTGTATTAACGAGTAGGTGTTGTTTAGTAGACAAAACCAAGTGTATAGTGCAATAGAACCTAGTCAATTTTTTGTGAAATTACGAGTTATTCCTTGGATTCCTATAATATCGAGTTATTCATTGAAAAATCAAATCCACAGAAAGGGAAAGCGAAAACGAAAGATTGATTATGAATTTAAGTTTTTGGATTGTGGAAAGTCTACCTTGGGCATATATTATTTAGATTTTGGAATTTGATATTTGGAAGATTGTTGTTGGTACAACAGATCTTATGCCTTATCCAAAACATGAAAACCCCAATGTTACATGGAAGGTAATATTTCTAACTTGTTCAAGTCGTTTTGGGGGTTGCCAAAATATTTATCATGGTTTCTATGATTCAACCTAGTTGAATTCTTTGAATTTTTGCGTGTTTCGAATGCCTTTGGTGGATTGCGAAAAACTATTTTTTTCAAAGAATTATGTCCATCCCTCATTCCGCATCCCACATCCCGCAACCTACAATGCGGATTGTGGAATCTTGAAGTTTATAATCTGTCAATGTTTTCATCCCACAACCCACATCCCGCAAATGGTGATTGATTTTGTGATTTTTGTTGCGTGTTCCCACAACCCACATTTTGTGGGATGCAGATTACGGGACAGATTGAATAAAACTTTGGTATTTATCTCATCCCGCATCCCACATCCCGCAATTGTGGAATGCAGATTGCAAGAGAGTTAATAAAATTTAGATGGATCAATATAACTGTCAGTTCTTTCCATTCAAAGAGTGCACTAATTCATAACCTTGGTTTCCCACTGTTATCGATTTAATGTAACTGATAAAATTGTAAAAAGTTTATTCTGTTAAAATTTATCTATTTTTGCAAATGACTGTAATAGTAAAATTTTCAACATACATGTATGAAACTGCAAGAAAGTGGTGCTATAAGAGAGTAAAAAAAATACCGTGCTAAGTTGAACAATGAAACAAGGACTTAAAATTGATAATTAAAAGAAATCATTATAAACAATGAAGAATGGTTAAGTATCAAGTTGGAAAAAATTATATATTTATGTGTCCATCTGAAATTTCCGTTTATGTGTTTTCAACCATGACAATTACAACTTTTAGGTGTGCAACTCCATAGAAGGTCTATGTTCTAACTGAAAGAGTAAGAAGCAATTTTTTATTGTAGATCCTCTGGACTATTTCATCAATTGATGCTGTTTCAGTTGAGAGAAGAGACAGATCTTTTGCAGAAATTCCCATGAGCCAGTTTGCAGCATCATCAAAAGCTATGACACCATGAAGGCATCTAGTTATATCTTCCAAGTCAACCTTTAGTATATATCGGTAGTCACAATCAAGAAACTCTCCATCACATTTAGCATAATGCCAAATGTCTCCAACTTTGTGGGCAATATTTTCATGCATTGTATTTCGTCAACAAAAAGAGGGCATGCCAGGAAATAAAAGTCATTCATGTTAACATTTGTGATGGTTGCTACAAGAGAGTAACAAACATGTTTTTCATATGCTTGAAGAGTTTGCAGGTCATTCATGATAATGACTTTATGAGAACCAGATTGAGAGTTATTGAACTTTCTGCTCAAAGATGATGATTCTGAACGAAATCCATTATCATGAAACCATTTTTGGATAAGTGAAGTGTCTTCAATTTTTGGTTTTATAAAAACAATAGTGTTGGAAATAGTTCCAATTGTTTTTCCATTGAAATCTGTAACACAGCCGCCTTTGATTGCTACAACTGGAGGTGTAGGTAAACCATGTAGGCTGGCAAGTTCAGCTCCTTCAATTTGACAATGTTCTCCCCAAAGTGTTATGTCAATACTATAGCCTGACATGTCATGGAGTCCAATAGTGCGCCTAATAGTCTCAACACCATCTCGTTTTTGTATTGTGGATGTAGGAGAAACTGAAATGACAAGCCCAACAAAGTCCACCATGGAATTGATGGGTATAGTTTGTATCTCTTGAATAGTTTTGAAGTTAAAGCAATAAAATGGTGTTAAGGGGTATTCATTTAATCATGGTTGGACAGTTGAGGAGGATCTTAGGAAAATCTCATTATGGCTTTTCAAATGGTTGAAAATTGAATTGGATACTTTCACTATTCCATTTGATACTATGTACACTATTCCTATTTGTATTTGGTCATACAAAGATAGTGCCAATTCATTGAATGCATATATATGTATTTTATCATGTGAAGCAATAACAATGTCAAATCCAAAGATTTTTCTAGACCCTCATTGGTTTCCATATTCATGTAGCTTTGTCTTGGCAATAAATCGACCTTGGATTTCCAAACTTTGCTAGAAGATTCCAGTGATGTGAATGGAATAGTTGATGTAGCTAAGCCAGGGTTTTCATCTACTGAGATAGGATTCACTAGAGCAGAGGAAAAACTCTGTGAGGGAGAAGATACAATCCTGTGAGAAGAAATATGCTAGAGTTCAATGGGATAGAAAAACCCTGGATGCATGAATAGTGTGATATTGACTAAGTTGAGAAATACAACAAGGAAATTAAACATACGTTACACTATGTACAGTGTTGCATGTACATTTGGTAATTTTGATTATATATCCTTCTTTTAGTTGTCTAGTTTGTACAAGACTACTATATATAGTTGGAAGCAATAGCTCATGCTTGTGAAGCCCGTCCGATATAGATATTTAGAATTGAATAGATGATGAGTTGAGTGAGTTCACTTGGTTTAATGAGGACACTTGTACTAGCAGACAAAGGTCGACAACACTGTGTAGCAAGAGTGAAATAGAATCTTTAGTTAGCATAGTTTGCATATCGTGACGGTTATATTTTCCTGTGAAATGAAAGAGGGTATGAACCAAAAAACAAAAATTGCAATGTAACATATTCATGTGATCGAATGACAACAAATAAAATGCATATATGACAACATATTCAATTATCAATTTACCTTTCCCCATTTCACTTTCCAATGCCGAAAGAGGAAAGTGGAATGATATACTAATAATCAATTTAGGAATTTAGCTTTCCGCATTCCGATTTCCGATACAGAAACCAAAAAGGTAAATTGATAATTGATTTATCAATTTACGTTTCCCCATTCCGCTTTCCAGTGCTGAAAGAGGAAAGCGGAAAGGTATTTCATTATCAACTTATCAATTTACCTTTTCGCATTCCAATTTCCAATGCGGAAAGTGAAAATCAGAAAGGTAAATTGATAATCAATTTATCAATTTATTTTTCCTCATTTTGCATTCAAATGCCGAAAGAGGAAAGCGGAAACATAAACTGATAATCAATTTATCAATTTACCTTTCCACATTCCACTTTGTGGAAACTTTATCTTGGGGAAAGTGTCTAAGAGAAAAAAGGGTAATATATTTAAACCCACCTCCGTAATTCGGAAAGTGGAAGTTGGAAAGCAACAAAAATTGTATTGGAAAATATAAATTCCGACTTTTCGCATTCTCCAAAGTGGAAGCGGAAACCGAAAATATAAATTAAAAATTTGGAATATGTATTGATGCAAATCGGAAACTGGGAATATATTGGCCCCGTTGCTTACTATAGAAAGTAGAATGCGCAAGCGCTACCCAACTTCTATTTACATAAACAACTTCTTCAGCTTTTTTACCTTGGAAAGTGGAAAGCGGAAACGTAAATCGATAATCAATTTATCGATTTACATTTCTGCTTTTGGAAATGCATAAATCCTAATACGTGTATATACCAAATATCAAATACCAAAATCCAAAGGTAGAGTTTCCATATTCCGTATTTTCAATGTAGATGAAATATGGTTTAATCTAAAACATTTAGAAGACTTTGGACAATCAGTGAAATATAATCCATAGATTTATTTTAAAATTTTAAAACATTTATATCAACTTGGAGAGTTTCTGCAATTAAAAGTTTGTAAACTAAACTTACACCAAGCGGGAATATTGAAAAGAGTTGAACTCTCTCAAAAAAATTAGCAATTTTTATGTCAATAGATGTTTTTATTTGAGATTTGGGGTGGACTAAGGCCTATGCCTTTTCATCTCTACCTATGAGCATGACACAAGTACATTTTTTCTTCTTCATTATATTACACAGCTTATATCTTAATTTTTAAATATATCATTTAATATTTTATTCACCATCCCTTAATCCCCATTCACAATTGCGGGATGCGGGAATACAAAATAGCGAAATTTTATTTTTCCTTTCCGCAATTCACAATCCGATATCTTGCTGGTCGCCACGTGGTAGGTGCAACTGCTGAGGCAGGACGTGTCGTCGTTCTTCACACTGATCACCCGCATCCGGGAAATAGAAATAATTGTTATTATTGGATCTATAAACTTTATATACAATGCTCAAGGAAAAATATAATTATAATACAATTAAAAAAAATTGTTTCTGAGAAATTTAGTTCATAAATTAAAATTTATTATTTTCTCATTTCATGGACCAAGAGTACTTTTTGTTATAGCAATTGGTTATGTGTAATTAAGATGTGAAGTTTTAAATGGAAGGTTAGAAATTCAATCTTCCATAGATACTTACAAAAAAATTAGTTTAGGATTTTTCAATACTCCTTTAAAAAGTACATGTATGTACACCTCTGTGAACCAAGAGGGTCTCATTGAGCTTTGAATTTATTTCGTGAAGAAGACAATGGTGCACATAAGTCAATTAGGGTGTTGATGGAGAATTAGTATATGTCTTAAGTTGTATTTTAAAATATTTTAGGAAAGCATGATACATTCAATGATAGATAAAATGATTTGAAATTATTTTTTTTATCTATTATATATAAATTTAATAAACATATATTTGTATTTTACTATAAATTATATTTAAAATTAATAAAATATAAATTGCATTGTAATGATTCAATAATTGTATATCATATTATTACAAAGTGAATTTTTATTTTATTTTATTAAAATTTATTTATTCTGTCAAATAAAAAACAAATAAATTTTAATACATATATATCATACAAACAAGATTATTACTGTAGAAATTTAGGCCAGCAGTAGATTAATTTCACTCACAACAATTATCAATTGATCATGCAAAATTGCTAACAAAAGAGACTGAATATGGAGCTGTAACACAAAATTATATTAACTGAGTGTACAATAGACAACCCTGTAATAACATAGGCTGCTGAATATATAGAATACATGAGGAAATCAAATGCATGAGGAAGCATCCAAATCTAGCATAAAGCAGGCTTACCCAAAATAGGCAAATCCCCCATAGGTGTAAAAAGCTGATCCCAAATCTGTCACGGAGCTCACGAATTGGCAAGGGCGCATGTGAAAGCTAAAGAGTGGTGGAATGGAAGCTCATACATGCTTTTGCATGGAGAAAAGACTGGAGGATGAAGAGGACAAAAAACTAGTTCACCTCACCTAGTCTTGCTTTCCTATGTGCCTTAAAACACTGAAAAAGCAGGGAATAAAGCAGAAAAAGCAGATAGGCGCCTAGGAGGCCAAGAATAAAGTAGATTTGATTCCTAAGGATTTCCCAAGCACTACATGAGTCAAATATGGCAAGTTTGACCTATATGGATAGGAAATTAGCAACTTGCACATGGTGGTACTCATGGACTAGGAGAATAAGACAAAAATAAATGAATTAATGTCCAAGTGGGTAATACTATGGGTTGATTATTCTAACACCCCCCCTTAATCCTAACTTTATGAGTAATAAATAAAAAATATAGGGCCTAGCAACAAGGCTTAGTCACCCTTTTACATACTGCAAGTCCATTTAAACAAGGAAAGAGGAAAAACCAACTTGGGAAAATCCTCCCTTAAACATGGACTGTAATTTTTTTTTGTAGAATCTTGTCTCCACTCATGCTTTTACAGCATGATCAGCAATCCCCAGCAGTGATTTGAGCTTGCTGAAGGTCTTCTCACAAAATGCTTTGGTGAAGATATCAGCTACTTGTTCTGAAGATGAACAGAAGAGTAGATGAATGGTGCCATCATGCACAAGCTCTATGATGTAGTGCATGTGAATCTCAATGTGTCTGCTTCTCTGCTTCTGAACTGGATCTTTGAAGATTTGAATGGTACTCTAGTTATCACAGTAGATGGTAGTTGAGTACTTTGGTTCGAAACCACACTCTCCAAGTAAACCCTGCAACCATAAACACTGAGTTGCTGCATTAACAACTCCTCTGTACTCAACTTCTGTAGATGAGAGTGCAATGGCACTCTGTTTCTTGCTTGACCAGTTGATTGGCCCTTCTACAAGCATGAACACATAACCTGAAGTGGACTTTCTGTCTGTGCTATCACCTGCCCAATCACTGTCAGTAAAACCAATCAACTCAAGGTCAGAATTGGCTTTATAGAAAATCCTATGTGTCCTTGTTCCCTGAACAAAGCTAAGGATCCTCTTGGCTGCTTTCCAATGGATCTCATGAGGCTGATCCATGTATCTAGAAGCCACACTTACTGCATAACAAAGATCAGGTTGAGTATGTGTCAAATACAATAAACATCCAATCAATTGCCTATACAANTGTTTGTGCTCAAGTTTATCAACTTGTACCATTTTGAATCTTCAGAGTATCCCACAAAAATACACTCTTGGCTTTGGGGCTGCAAAGCCTTCCTCTTCTCTGTAGGGATTCTANTGGAGAATCATCTTCCTCCAGCTTCACTCCTAAAAGGAAAGGAGTTTTGCTTGCTTTGCAATCTTGCATTCTGAATTTGATCAGAAAATCCAAGGCATACTTGGACTGGTGCACCTTGATTCTAGCTTTGATTTGAGCAATCTCAAGCCCCAGAAATTGACTTAAGAGCCCCAAATCTGTCATGGAGAAGGCTTGGTTCATAGCTCCTTTTAAGGAAGCAATCTCAACCTGTGAGCTTCCTGTAATGAGGAGGTCATCAACATATAACACAATGATCATTAATGAACCATTTGCTAACTTCAGATAGACATTTGGATCTGATTTGCACCGAACAAAATTCAGAGATAGCAAGAGGCNAGTACTTTGGTGGCAAAGTTTTGGCCTCCATCATGCATGTTTCCATCTCCTTCAGTGATCTGTTCTTCCTCTCTGCAACACCATTCTGTTGTGGTGTGTAGGGGATAGAAAGCTGCATTTGAATACCTGCATCTGCACAATATTTAATAAACTCAGACTTGACATACTCACCACCATTGTCAGATATGAGGGCTTTGAGTTTCCTTCCACACTGGTTTTCAACCAAAGCCT
Organism: Pseudotsuga menziesii; assembly: GCA_001517045.1. NCBI lineage: Eukaryota > Viridiplantae > Streptophyta > Pinopsida > Pinales > Pinaceae > Pseudotsuga > Pseudotsuga menziesii. The sequence goes on along the minus strand of LPNX010102248.1, from coordinate 154,854 downwards.
TAAAGACTTTGAATAGGCCAAAAAATTCTGACTTGTGTTTCATGAAGTGAACCCAACAATACCTGGAAAAATCATCAATAAAGGTCAGTGCATATTTGGT
>LPNX010102248.1:115149-149230 GCA_001517045.1 Pseudotsuga menziesii | reverse complement strand
CCATCGAGACTAATCAATATATTAATTTATAACAATGACAGTAAGTAATGCAAATGCAAAACCAACACGATTATCCTGCAAACTTAAACCAGCCCTAGCAAAAATAAGAATAGCACAGCCTATGCCGCTCGCGGCCATGACAATTACATTGGTGCGGTCATGAAATCCGGGCACCCACGACAATCCTTCGCGCAGAGGACACCAATCAGCGCCATTGCTCATTATACCCATAAAGCTTCGAATAATGACCGCGGCACGGCCCTAGGGCTTCACGGTGGCCAACGATGGCGAATGCGCAGTGCGAAGGCTAAGACTAGGGCTCGAGGAAAAGGAAATCAAACGGCCGGACATCTATCATGGAAAAACTGCAAAACCCCCCCCCCCAAACGTTTCAAAGTCCACATCACAACAAGAAAGAACCAGGTGCAGGCGGCATAACGGCCGCCTGCACCTTGTCTTCCCCTATCGCTATGGATGAACCAAAACGCGGAGGTAGATGAAAATGCGGCTTTATAAAAGGGAAAAACCCAATCCCTCCAACGACAAAAGCTATTCCCCCCCAATAAGATAAAACGCAGGCGCAACTGCTGGGTAGAACGGAACTACCAACCCTAGCCGCGGGTAAAGAAGAACCCCGTTTACGAACAACGAAAAAACAGGCCATAAATTCTTCATTATTTTCACCCTAAGTAACCCAGCCAAAACTTTGAAAAGAAGGGCTTAAGCTCCTACCTGGCAGGATTGCACGAATGAATAGGTGACAACGATGGAGTCCTGGACCAACAGTTGGACGCGGGTACCGGTACGAAGCTCCACACAACTCGCTAGCTCGACAATGCGACAGCTCGGACACGATAAATCAATAAAAAAAACAACCACGCGCCCCGTATATATAAAAAACTAGCACGTGCGACAAGTCAGATCAGTCGGGCCGGATAGGAAAGTCTCGGCGGGCGACTCAACCTATCTATGCCCGCAACGGCGGGACACCCTCTTCACTCCACCACCCGCATCACCAATCCTAGGGCATACGCTTTAAAACGGGGTCGGGCGGCAATTGATTCATTTGTCGGGCGACCAGGAGTTTGGAAACCCCCGCAACGGCGGGTGCATCGGGGAAGCCAACATTTTCCATGGCGCCGCCAAACGTAATCGGCCATAAACCGCATCTCTAGATCTTTCATTGGACCACAACGGCGGCAAGGGTAGAGTTCGTCTCCCTCCGACGCGATATTAAGAACGCGCCCGCAACTGTTATATAAAAGTCTACCACTCGCAACGACAAGACGACAACCAAGAATGGAGGCAGGCCCGCAACGGCGGGGTGGACAAACAACCGGGTTCTTGCAGCCACCCGCAACGGCGGGGCGAGAAACAAAGGTCAGGTTTCGAAAGCCACCCGCAACGGCGGGGCAAAGAACGAAAATGAAGTTTCGGAAGCCACCCGCAACGGCGGGGCAGAAAAGATAAAGATGAGTTGAAAAGGACCCGCAACGGCGGATCGGCCAAAAAAGAAACCTCCCGACCCAAGAATATTTTGCAATGAACACTTTAAGGGTTATGCAAAAAACAAGTAGAAGCTCAATTCAAAATGAAAACATGAAAACGATGAGAAACCAGCTAAGTGAAGGCACTTCGAAATCCATAAGTTGAACTCAAAAGGATGAAAACAAGAAAAGGATTGAACTAATCCAAAGCAAAGGAGGGTCCCAAATTTTTTTTAGAAATTTGGGAAAACTGTTGCAGCTGCAACAGAAGCATCCAAATCTAGCATAAAGCAGGCTTACCCAAAATAGGCAAATCCCCCATAGGTGTAAAAAGCTGATCCCAAATCTGTCATGGAGCTCACGAATTGGAAAGGGCACATGGGCAAGCTAAAGAGTGGTGGAATGGCAGCTCATACATGATTTTTCATGGAGAAAAGAGTGGAGGATGAAGAGGACAAAAAACTAGTTCACCTCACCTAGTCTTGCTTTCCTATGTGCCTTAAAACACAGTAAAAGCAAAGAATAAAGTAGAAAAAGCAGATAGGTGCCTAGGAGGCCGGGAATAAAGCAGATTTGATTCCTAAGGATTTCCCAAGCACTACATGCGTCAAATATGGCAAGTTTGACCTCTATGGATAGGCAATTAGCAACTTGCACATGGTGGGACTCATGGACTAGGAAAATAAGACAAAAATAAATGAATTAATGTCTAAGTGGGTAATACTATGGGTTGATTATTCTAACAATTACAAATTGAATTTTTATCTTTTCTTATTTTTTTTTTAAACAACAATGGATAGGTTTTGTATTAGCAAAACTGTGGTAGAGCCACCAAAAGGTTATAACTTAAAAGTTTGGGAGGGAGAATATCCTCAGCCTCCCTGATATAGTGCCCAAAATTACATATGCTCCAGTAACAGAGTTTGAGAGAATATTCAGTCTCCATCAAATAGATTTCAGAATTACAAATGCAGTAGACACTAAAGCTATACCTGAATTTGTAACCCACATTAACCAGACGTAATTCGAGAGGAACCACATCAGCAGAAGGTTCAGAGCGCCCCATGATCCAGTTCGATGCATCTTTGTGCATCAATCCTTCCAATTTCTACTCCATAATGCCCACACATGAGCCCAGATCTTCCATTTCAGCTTCCTGTGCAGAGCCCGATCCTCCCTTTCCAATTCCAACAACGGATTAATAGCAGAGGCTTCCGAGCTGCTGCTGGACTCCATTTCTATAACCCAAATTGAATTCTGAAGACGTCTCAATTTACCCAGATAGCGATAGATCACCGAATAAGGCCAAATCCCAAATCTTCGACGAGATTCTTGAATGAGTTCGTGATAGAACATGGGTACATCCTTCGTTGGAATGTAATCACTTCTTCCTAATAACTCCTCTCCGAACATGTTGATAACAGAAGGATAGCCTCCCTGGGCGAATCTAGCATGATGTTCCACCATTTCCCATGAACTCCTAATTATTAGCCATGATTTCAAACAGTGCAAGGTGTTCAACGTGTTTCTAAGCGTACTATTCCCAAGTGGTAGGCCGAACCTGTTCCTACCATAATGTAACTTGCCCTTAGGGCAATACCAGAACTGTTTTTCCATGGTTAGTGAGAAGTTCCCCCTTGCTTAAAAGGACTCCATCATTGGCAGTTGTATCAACTGCTGAGTTTAGCTTCCGGAGAATGTGGTATGTCTCTACTTGTTTGAACCTCAAGATAGTCCTTTGAATTCGATTCAGAGTTTGTTTAAGTTGGAGGTTTGATATTCTGGAGCTTTGATTCAGGGCCTAGATGATGATCCTGGAGTCTCCAAAAACTATTAGATCATTTATTCCCATGTTTTTTGCTTGGATCAATCCCTGCCATAGAGCTAGAGCTTCCGCCATATTATTGGTTTCAGTTCCTAGACCCCAAGAATACTTTAACAGCAGATTGTCTTTAGGGTCGTGGAGCACCCCTCCACCTCCCGCCTCCCCTGGATTTCCTTTCGAAGCTCCATCAAAGAAGAGAGAGTTCCTGTTCAGCTTCTTCCTCCAATCCTTAAACTCCCCTGGTTCTTTCTTGAGTTCCCACACAGCCAGCTTTGGAGAGCTTGGGGAATAGGGAAGGGTTTTTAGCAGATCTGGGTTTAAACTCAAGGGCCATACTTCTTCAGAGGTCTGCAGCAATGTATTGAAATATTGCTCCCCTTGGAACTTAAGAGTGTCCCCCAGGAGGATTTTGGCTTTGGAGACAACCTGTTGAGGAGAGGAGGAGATTCCTTTGAAAATACGACTGTTTCGTTCCAGCCATAGTTTCCATAATATATATTTAGGCATAATCAGCCAAGCATAAGCAAGCTTGTCCTTTTGATGAGAAACAAATGGGGATGTGCGGTCCCAGTGAAAAAAGAATGAAGGGATATTCGTTGGGGTAGTGACCTGCATCTAGGGCATGGTAGCCAGTCTCCAGACCTCTTTCGCAAAAGGGAAATCAAAGAACAAATGGAGTGACTTCTCTTCCTCCTTTAGATAGAGGGAGCATTGGGATGGCCCTTCCCAACCTTTTTTCTGAAGATCAGAAGACACTATTGTGAGCGAGCAGCCAATTGAAGTAATCCACCTTTGGCAGAGACTTAAGTTTCCAGATACTCTTCCAGACTTCTAGATTTGTAGGGATATTCGGAATTGCCTTGAGAACTCTGTATCCTTCTACTACTGTGTAGACCCCTGAGTGTGATCCCCATCCTCTGCGATCCTGAACATTGAGAGCCACCGGAGCTTTTCCATGCAATAGATATAGAAATTGGAGCTGGTCATTGAGGAGATGCTGAGGGCAGTCCGGCAAAGCCCAATCCAACCAACCCCCAGTCCCATCCTCTCTCCATAATGAGATGTCTGCAAGGGTGATTTTTCCTTCAGCATCCAAGTGTCTCTTGAATGCTTCCATTCCTGGGGTGAGAATAAGAGATGGTTGACCCACAATTGAGTCCTCCCAGATACAGATTTTTTGTCCATTTCCTGGAATCCAAGTTAACTCCTTTGAGAAGAATGGAAGTGCTTTTTTACAGAGGGAGATCATCGGGGAGCCTTTTATATTACGAGGAATCGTGTCCAAGCATCGGATCCTTGTTCCTGTAAAGTACTTTTTCCACAATACTTGTTTACTCCAAGTCGATTTTCCTGAGACCAGGTTCCACAGGATCTTAGCTCCAAGGGCTAAATTTTGTGCCTTCAAATCCCTCAAGTGCAGACCTCCTTCCAAATATGGAGCTGTGACTTTTTTCCAACTGACCAGAGGTATCCTGTTTTCATTATTCTTTCCTCCTTTCCATAGAAATCTGCGAATGATGGCTTCCAATATAGCGAGAATCATTGCTGGAGCTAATAGGAGAGAACATTGGAATACCGGCATACTGGCTAGAACAACCTTTATTAGCACTGTTTTACCTGCTAGATTTAGCCAGGACGCCCCCCAGGCTTTGATTTTAGCTTTCAGCTTGTCTATCAATGGCTCCCAACTTGCTGCTTTAGGAGTCGATCTGAAGATGGGAAGTCCCAAATATTTGAAGTCCGTCCATTGAGTTCTTCCCTCAATTGCTAAGATTCGGGAGATTTCCTACATTTCAAGCGGAGTGCAATTCCAACCATAGAATTGACTCTTGTTATAATTAATCTTGCTCCCTGATGCTTCTTGGTATAGATCTAGATCATGTTTGAATCTACGCACGATGTTAGGACTGGCTCCTCCCAGGAGTAGGGTATCATCAGCGAATTGAGCATGGTTTATATCTTTCACTCCTCTGACCATATGAAGACCTAGAAGGCCTTGCCGAGTTCGACTAAATTCCAGCTGAAAGCTAAGCGCCAAATCCTGAATGGCATACAATAGAGGAGATAGCGGGCAACCCTATCTCAATCCCCTTGAGGCTTGAAAGTATTCGGCAACTCTCCCGTTTACTAGTGGTGCAATCCACGGATTCGCAATACAAGCTTTTACCCAAGATATGAATTCTGGGGCAAAGCCAAATTTGCTCATGACTTGAAAAAGAAAATCATGTCTCACGCGATCAAAAGCATTAGCTAGATCCAATTTAACAACCATACCTTTCTCCTTACGGGCAGTGCTTGAGTGAATTGCTTCTTGAACTAAGATGATATTATCAGAAATGTGTCGGCCTTTGACAAATCCTCCTTGGTTTTCTGGAATGAGTTTTGGCAAAATGCCTTTCAATCTGTTAGCCATGACTTTTGTTATGATTTTGTATCCAATATTGTAGAGAGAGATCGGACGAAATCTGGCAAAGGAGCTGGCTCGTTTTTCCTTAGGTATCAGAGCAAGGAAGGCAGAATTTGTAGCTCCTCCTAATTTAGTACAGCTCTTGGATTTCCAGACCAGCCTCAGCAAGTCTTTATGCACTATGGGCCAGCAAGCCGTGAGGACTCGGGCAGTAAAGTCGTCAGGTCCCGGGGCCTTGTCCAGACTCATTTCCTCCAAATCAAATTGGATTTCCTCCAGTGTGACCTGAGCAATGAGCTTAAGATTATTCTTAGGAGAGACTTTCCTGGGAATGCGATCCAAAATTTCTTCAGTACCTGCTTCCGACACTCCATAAGATTTAGAATAGATATCTTTAAAATGGTCATGGGCCGCTTGCTTTATTTCTTCAAAATCTGTCAACAAATTATTGTTGTGATGAATTTCTTTGATAGTGTTGAAATGCTGACGGACTGCTGCCTGCTTATGAAAAAACGCCGTGTTCCTATCCCCCGATTGAAGCCATGGGTTTCTTGATTTTAATTTCCAATAGTCCTCTTCCAATCGACATGCTGAGTGAAGGGCTAATTGCAAAGATTTTTCAGTATTTAGCGCAGCTTGGTCCATATCTCCCTCGGTCCTGAGAATGTGGTTTTCCTGGGCTTTTTTTGCTTCCTTTCTTTGTTGATAAGGAGATTTTTGAAGTTTGGCCCATTCCTTTAGGGATTTTTTAACCCTTCGGAGCTTTTCTTCCCAGACATAAAAGGCTGACCCTCGGACTGGAAGCTTCCAGGTAGATGCAATCATAGATAAATAGTCTTCAGAAGAAATCCAGGCTGGATTAAAACTGAAAGGTATAGGTCCCAACTTCTTGTCTTGAGCAAAAGTGAGGCAGATTGGTTTATGATCAGAAGCACTAAAGGGAATAATAGAGGAACAGGGATCCATCCCAAGAACATGTAAGGATTGTTGAACTAAGAACCTGTCCAATCTTGCTGCGATATGTCCTGGCCCAATTCTTCTATTTGTCCAAGTATATTTTCCTTTAAGAGGTTTTATATCTTCTAAGTCCCATTCAGCGATGAGATCCTCCACCCACTCATGTGCAGGATCTCTTATGGGATTTCCCCCTTTTTTCTCTGCCTGAGATAGGGTAATATTTAAATCCCCAGCCACAATTAAATTTTCTGCAGGGTTGGTGTTCAGATATTCATGAATGGAGTTCTAGAATTGGTACTTTTCCCCAGGTGCCATAGGCACATAGATATTAAAAATGCTTAATTTTAGACGAGTCTCGTTATGAAGAAGTTCTGTTAGAATCCAATGGGTGGTCGAAACAAAATGAGTTAAATCAAATCTAATTTTATTCCAGAGCGTCGCTACCCCTCCTGACACTCCTCTAGAGCTATTCGCTTTAGCCTCTGCTACTGACCAGACTGAAGGAGCCACCTGGAGGAAGGGCTGCTCTGCTAGTTTTGTCTCCTGGATAAGAAGGACATCAGGCTTTGCTATTCGAATAAGATCTTTCATGTCTGAAACTTTCGATTTACTGCCTAATCCTCTACAATTCCAGGAGACTATATTCATTATTTATCTTTAGGGCTTGAGGATGCCCCTTTCGAGGCATTTTCCTGATTCCTTGTATTTCGAGGGGTAGCTTGTCCCAGGAGCTTATGGAGAGTTGTCTAGTTTCCTGCAAGTTTTTCTACATATGTTTCAGCCTCCCTTTTTTCCTTGCTAGATTTCCTTCCTTGTTTGCCTTTAGTTTTTGGATCCGGATTTTCCCCTTCAGAGGAGTCTTCTTCCGATCCATCTTCTGGGGCTTCCTGAGGTTGTGATTTCGTTGAATCCCCTTGGTTCCTTGCAGAGGTTGCTTCCTCTAGCTGTTCTCTTGTGCCTTCTTTCCTCGGATCTGGTTCAACCGTAGGTTCTTCCTCCGGGACTTCCAGAGCTGCGAACCTATTGTCAGATGTTGGTGGGTGTGGCACTTTCGGAGCCGTAGAAGTAGGGTTAGGATTTTTTGGATCTCTCTTCCGAGGAGATCGCTGTCTTTAGTTTGCTGCCATCCTTCATTTTCCTTTTTCCCCCTTTATTTAGTTGACTCTTGGATTTTAGGGCAATTTCTCTGAAAATGTCCATATTCATGGCAGTGTCGACACTTGAACGACAAATTCTCATAGTCCAATTGCTGGTAGTGCTGCCACCCCTTGACCTTAAGATTTATGGCTTCCGGTAAACCAACCTCTAGATCTACTTCCATGCATATCTGGGCGTAGGAATAGTTTCCTTTAGGATCACTGTCTATGAAGCGTCCTAATCCATTCCCAATCGTCTGAAGGGAGTACGAATTCTAGCAATGGATAGGCAAACCTGGTAATCGCACCCAGACTGGAACAACCTTGGGAATATCTATTGCAGGGTCGAAATCTAGGTTCTAGCGGTTCAAATACAAACCCTGAGGCCCCACAAAATACGGTCCATTCTTAAAAATCAAGTCTTTTTCCTCCTTTGAAATGAGCTCAAACAAAAAATACCCCTTTCCTACTGGATAGCTGGTGACTCCATTCTGGATGAGGGGTCTCCAATTGTTCTGAACCTAGGTTTCCATCATTTTTGGATTGGGCTAGAGACCGGTGAACTGTCCCACCAGTGCTCGTTCTGCCAGAGAGACAACGATCCGGATCGATTTCTCCTTAGGTAGGGCGATTTCAGGGACTGCCTCTAACTTTTTAACAAATTTCGGGGGCGGAGCTGTTTCTATTCTCTTCCCCTGGGTTGAAATCAACCGCAGGAAAGCTTCCTCTTCCTCGGAGAGGTGGGGGGGAGGAGGTTCCCCTCCTCCTGTGGCGCTCATTGTGAATCTTGGGATGAACCCTAACTCGTGCCTCAGAGCCTCACGCCTCTAGCTCTGCAAAAAAAGTTTAGCTGTAAGCATACTATAGAAACATTCACATGTTATTATTAACTTTGAATTTGTTGGATTATTCATTTTTATCTTTTCTTATTAAAATTTATTCAATCCATGAAATAAAAAGCAAATAAATTTTTAGTTTAATGGCATATGCAAAAAGAATAAAACCATGGAACTTGAAGCCCTTTACTACAGTAAGATAAATATAAAGTAAATGGAAAAAAATCACTTTCTATCGGTAACAAGTAATAGTGAATTGTAATAATATTCAATAGAGAAACCACAAAACTTGACGCCCTTTACTATTTATTACAACTATTTAACCAATGACTCGCCCTTTCATTAACAGTCTTTCCACATTTACACCTGAGCAAGGATAAACATATGATTTAGTAAAACGTGCCTCTGATTTAGGATAAACTTTAACATATTGAATTTGCACCAATATCATATACTGGCACCTCTCGATTCCAGTATTAATACTTGAGTTCCATTTAAAATGTTTTAGTTTATATGCCAGAGGATTGTTAAAATTTTTAATTCACTATTGGACCTCGAGTAATTCATTAAAAGTATATATAAATTCTATCCTTATTTTAAACTCACTCTGCCTTCTTTATTTTTGATCAGTCTGCTTCTAAATTTGGCAGAGATTTTGGCCTCTAAATTGATACAATTTGCAGGAAGAAGAAAAAGAACCAGAGAAAACCAGAGAGAAAAATTTTCTAACCTCTAGAGGGGCGCAACCGTGTTTAGGGATGGAGAACGTTTTGCAGTGGATCATCGATAAGACCGCTAAATTTGGTAGTGACTGAGGGACCTTTCGCTAAAATTTAGAATGCGGATTTCTTGAATTGGCCATTTCGAAATTCCCAAATCTGTTACATCGCAAATTATAGAATTAACAGGCATAATGGAAAACTCGAGGGATGTGAAGGATTTCAGTGAGTGTCTCAAGGAAGTGAATCATGGATTTCAAATGGCCAAAGAGTTAGAAACCAAGCTCAATTCTGCCAAAGGCCTCGATTTGTTCGAGCTTCTCTAGGCTTGCTTGGCTGAAATAGTGGCTACTTTCAGCCATGCCCTAGAAATGCTCAGGTCAAAAACTACTTCCCCCAATCTGCAACCTGCAATTTGTGGGATGAGAAAAGAGGAAAGGCAAATGGCTAATATCAAGATATCAATTTACTTTTCTGATTTTCACTGTGGAAAGTGGAAAGTGCGCAACCCACAAGTAGTTTAAGTTATAATTTTTGTTGTGTGTTTCTGCAACCCGCAATTTGTGGGATGCGAAAAGAGGAAGGGTAAATGGATAATATCAAGATATTAATTTAGTTTTTACCTTTCCAATGCATAAAGTGGAAAGTGCACAATGTGAAAAGGTAAATTGATAAATTGATTATCAATTTACCTTTCCACTTCAGAAAGCAGAATAATGTCGTATAATTCTCATGTTTCAGTGGTGAAACGTTGTCTTTCAACAAAATTGCAGAAAAATATACCCCACGAAATTGAATTTTTCGGATAATTTAGTACATAAGTAAATATTTAAACATGTGCTAAAATTTGAATATAAAATGTCTTAGAATAAATATACCTACATAACTTTCCCTATATTCAACTAAAAACATATCGAAATATGCGGAAGAGGAAAGGTAAATGGATAATATGAATATATCAATTTACCTTTCCATTTTTCAATGCAAAAAGCGGAAAGTGCGCAACCCGCAAGTAGTTTGATTTAAGATTTTTGTTGTGTTTCGACAACCCTCAATTTGCAGGATGTGGAAAGTGGAAAGGTAAATGGCTAATATCAGGATATCAATTTACCTTTTACCTTGAAAATGGAGGATGTCCCACAGGCATCTGTTGCTCAGCAGGTAAAAACCTTGATTCATACTTCTTAGCAGTATAAACAACAGTTGACAAAGATGGCCTATGTGTTAGACATTGAAGAAGTTGGAACTACTCAGCCTGTTGATAATGCTGAGGTAACTGCTACAGCTCTTCAAGCACACTCTGATCATACCATGGTTGCGCACTAAGGTAAATTGATAAATTGATTATCAATTTACCTTTCCCCTTTGAAAAGCTGAATACTGTTGTATAATTCTCATGTTTCAATGGTGAAACGTTTTCTTTCAATGAAATTTAATTTTTTGTGTCATTTAGTACGTAAGTAAATAATTAAACATGTGCTAAAATTTGAATATAAAATGTTTTAGAATAAATCTATATACATAGCTTTCCCTATATTCAAGTAAGAACATATCGAAATTTTTCATGCCGGGAAAAAAACATTTCAGGGAATAAAACCCTGTATTTTGGACCTCTCATTTCCTTAGGGAAAAATTCAGAAATCGGAATAGTCTTTCACATAATTTTATATCTTATTTCGCAATTTCTTCTTTCATTCCATAGACGATATTTGGGAATACATTATGCTTATCAGTTGAAAAAATCCAATTTCTGCATTCCAAAAAAATAACTGCCATAGACTTTTTTGGTTTCCGCATTACATACGGCAGAAAGCAGAAGTCGGAAAAACAAAAAAACTTATATTGGAAAATCTAAATTCTAATTTTCGCATTCTCCAAAGTGGAAAGCAGAAATCAACAAGATAAACTAAAAATACAGAATTCCCATTGACGGAAGTCGAGAATCGGGGAAACTGGAAGCAACCTTTGTTATAGTAGCCTTGTAGGTTTTATGCTCAACTCCTTACCTAAAAACGCTCTATTATAAAATATGATACCTATCATTTTATTGACATAGCATGAGTATGACACCATTATAAAGCCACATAACCAATACAAGTCAGTAATTTTGCAACACAACAGCAATAATAGTCAAAACAAACAAAAGGTATTTGACCACCTCAAAGCCAGACTAAACAAATATTCAAAACATTTAAGCAGAATAAAGGAATACCTGCAAATTTAACAAGCTACGAAAACCTTTGTTGGAAACTCTCTAGCGTAAATGGAGTGAATCAAAATCAATATGTGCGAAGCAAACAGTAAGAAATAGTGTTTACCTGAAGGTCTGTTTATATGTGCAAATCAAAGGCGGTGCAACAACAAATGCGGTAAATGCAGTATTGTAACAAGATTTTGAAGATTGCCATAAGGTGAGCAAAAATGAAGATATTGGCCCATGTATGAATCATATGACAAGCTCTCTTGCATTAATTGAGCAACAATGCATTGATGAAACATAAATGCCAGTGGATGGAGGGACATGGGAAAAGTGTATTCAATTGAGTGATGCACCAATGAAACGAAACCTCGACCAAAACAACCCCACAAATTGTGAGTGTAAACACATAAAACTCGTCCTGAATATCTTAGGATAAAGCCACAAAAACTAGTAGACGAAAATTTTCACAAAATCGTCGGTGAACAGTCTTGGCAAGGACTTCGCTGAATCAAGAGAAATGAAATGCAAGGAAGGACATCAAAATCCAGTATTGTTTAGGACAACAAATATAAGTGTAGTGAAAATATGCATGCCACCTGTTCACAAAACAAAGTAAACACCAACTGCAAAGAATGGTCCGCAATTGGAAATCAATCCATCAATCCATTCACCTGTAGCGCCGGCCGTAACACAAAGGACACCTGCGGTCTATGGGACAGAAGTTCCCAAATCAAGACTGCAGAATCGGGGACCCAACTAAACTGGAGCAAAAAAAACTAAAAAAAATTTCCATCATGCCATTTGATCAGCATGGAAATAATTTCATTTGGAATCCGACACAACAGGTGTTTAGTCTCCATTCTCTATTCGGTCACGACACTTGTCAATTTGTTAATGGCCAAGAAGACGAGGATTCTTGCGTGACTGCGTCTCCATAGAGAAAACGCCTTCGTAGTAAATATTAAAATGGTTAACAATTTTATTAATATTAAAATTGTTAATGCATAAAATGTAAATGTGTTAACTATTTGAAACATTTTCACTATTTTAAATGTTTCAAAATATTTTATCCACCCTCAAATTATGGGGAAGTACACAAATTTTGGTCAAATTGTAAAAGTAAAATATCTACCAACTTAAACTTTTTTAATTTAAATATTCACCTTTGCTGCAGATTTGCCTTCTTTTTACTTGGGTTAGAATCGCCTTTATTGTTGATTCACCTTTGCTACAGATTCACCTTCCCTTACCATATATAAAATTTTAATATAAGTTTTGTTATATCGATTATGTTTCTAGATTCTCTTATATTATATAGATTTGATTTCCTTCAAAGGAAAAGAGACAACTTTTTATTTCCAACATATATTTAAAATTTGTATTTCTATCAAGTTTTTTCTTTTTATTTCCAACGACATTAAAAAATCTTTTTATCTTTAACTATTTTAATATCACAACATAACAATTTATTTAAACCTACACCATTTTAAGAATGATTTAACTCCTAAATCTATTGATCTACGATTGAAAATGGTTTTAACAAATGTTTTTAAAACCATGGGTTGTTTAAGAGGACCTTCAGATGGTTTTAAAACCATGGGTTGTTTAGGAGGGCCTTGCACATGGGTTGTTCTTACTGTTTCGTATTTTTTATAAAGTATTTAAAACATTTAGAATAGGTAAAACATTTACACTTTATGCATTGATACATGTTAGGAAGGTGACAACATCTCCAAAGAAAAGATAAACCCTTTTATTTATGGTTGACATATAATTTTTTGGTGGATTTTTTATTTGTTTGTTAGGAACTTGACAACATCTGACTAACATTTGTTTGACAGATAATTAAGATTATTATTTTTTTAGGTAAGAACGTTACAACATCTCCCCCATATTGGGTTGTTCAACATTTGTTTTTGGTGAATAATTAAATTTTTATTATTTTGTTAGGTATGAACATTACAACATCTCCCCCATACTAGGCTATAGAGCACCTCTCAGGACAATTAAAATGTGAAATTATTTTTAACACCATAGGTGTGTCTTAAAAAAATTATCTTCTTTACATTAAGTGCATCATAACTGATACACAATGTGTTGCAATAATGTGCACCATGATCATTGATGCATTAAATATTAGACCTGCATTTAAGATATACAGACACACCATCAATGATGCCTCTCTATATAAATGTTCACCAAGTGTTTATGACGACATATTATACTCTGGTCTATGCATTTATAAGAAACATATGCATCATCAACAATTCTTATATAAAAAAATGCATTGAAAAATTGAGGGTAGTATTTACTAACCACACTTATCAGTGCACCTAACATAAATCAATGCATTGCATTTGAAGTGCCAGTACACTCCAAGCCACACTAGTTAGGTAACAAATTTAACTAAATTTTGCTTTTATTAGTGCACTTAATATATACAGATGCATCACAAATGGTGCATCTATACATTCTAATATGCATCGACATAAATGGCCCTCATGTAAGGCTATGAATGGTGCATTTATGATGACATTATGGACCAAATATCTCAAATCACCATGAAAAAAGGTAAATTTGAAATTTTAATCCACTAAAAAATTTAAACGAGGAGGTAATAAACACTTTACCTATTATCTTGATATATATATGAGGAGGCATGGTTCCATGACTATGATATTTTAACCCAAAATTTGATAGATACTTTGTTTAAAATCCCACCATTAATAGTTTAAAATCCGACATATACCACTTTGCTTAAACGTCGGCGAGATAATGTCGGATATCCAACCAAAAAACCAATCATAGATTTTTTGACAGCCAACCATAAAAAACTTTTATCAATTTTCTACCGATCCAGTGGGATGTCATTGAATATTCGACAAGCACGACGTAGAAATTTTGACACATTGGACGCGCTTACCGACATACATTATCGGCTGTAGTCATCGGATACCGAATTGACCCTGTTGTCGAAGACAGGAAATCCTTGTCGGATGGGCTGTGATATCCATAACATATCCGATGACACTTAACTATGCAATGAGTCAGATATTTGACGACAATTAACTATGCAATGAGTCAGATATCCGATGACTAGCTCATCCGAGGATTAACATTGTCGTCGGATCTATTGTATGGTCTGTTGCATATCCAATAATGATAAAATATGATAGAAGTCGGAAATCTGACATAGTGCAAAGGTTTAAAAAAAACCATACAATGGCCAAGATCCTTCATTTTGGCCTCGAAATATGGTATTGGCCTCCAGAACCATACATCATGTGCTAAACCTATAATTTCCACTAGCATGATTGTCTTTCTTAGGGTTGCAAACCCTAGTCATGTTACATCACACAAGTACATGGCAATATGACTCTAGTGTCGGTATCCAACATCATGTTAGGCGTAAGATCCAGTATCCATGTGTTTTACTAGGGAAATGAGCTTAGTGTTAGAACAAGATGTAGTCTAATATTCAATGTCTTCAATCCCTCAAATAAGGAATGTCTCACATGCATCATTGTTAGAAGACAATAGGAATCATGGGCTTGCATAGCATGGCTATCATGACCATCCATAGCATATGTTATCTTAGAATTTCCATTAAATTAAATAGGGTGCCACAATCACCATAAACCAAACCAATATAAACATAAAATAACACCTTCATCTTGGCTTGATTGATTCCTAGGGTTCTTCTTCTTCCTTAACCATGTGGTGTTCTCTTGCTGCTAACTCTTCATTGGTTGTTTGGGGTCCTATCTATTGCATATCTCTTCTATACACATACTCCTTTGCATCAAGTGGTATTACTTCTACGTGGTTCCACTTACATTGGTTTTGTTGTATTCTCTTGCACCTCTTTATCATTCTATTTCCATGAACAAAACCCAAAAGGCAATTGGTCTAAGATGTTACTTGTCGTCCCTTTGTATTAAAATTGCATAAATAATATCCTCTAACGATTTTGTGTATATGAAAAAGTCTTTGGAAAGATCAATACTATTCAACAGAGGTGTAGAAGAAATACAAGTTTAATATACTCAAAATACTAATGCATAGTGTGGTCCCATTTAAACTTAACCTATTTTTATTATCTTATTTAGACTTTTGATTTCTAACAACTATTTCATCTCCTTATTGGTAGGCAAGGAAATGATTTTGAAAGCTAGCACCCTTTCACCATCAACTTTGAAACCTTCATAAGACATAGTGTGACCCAAGATATTCCCTTTATTAACACCAAATATGTTTTATGACATTTTTGGGATATGCCAAATTTGTAACATATAATAAAGACATGGCTAAGGTGACCAAAGATACTACCTCATTGTTTGGATAATATTGGAAAGTCATCGAAGTAGACAACTATTATGTTACCCATCAAGCCTCTGAAAGAAAAGTTCATGGATCATGAAAGGTACTGTCTGTGTTAGTTAAACTAAAAGGCATATTGTTGTAATCATGCATTCCCCAATAGGTAGTGAAGGTATTTAAGTGGAAATTAGAATTTTTTAAGGATATCTAATTGTAACTTGAGAAACTATCAAAGAAGGACAACATTTAGGCACCCCAAAAAAGTTGGAGGATCTCCTCCATGGGTGGGATGGGATTGTTTTATTTTAAGGACACTTGGTTTAGATGTTGAAAATATTCCCATAGAAAATGATCCCCAATTTTATTCCTAACTAGAACCAAATTAGATACCCATTGTGAATAATGAAATGGATAAATGGTCCCTGAATATTCCATTTGATCTAATTATACCCTTATTTCTTATTCTAAGCTAGGAATGTATTTTATATGTTTCTACTAATAAGGATCAAATTAGGGACAATAGATATGACATGAATTATTTATTCCATATTGAAGAATTGGACGTCCTCACTTTGAAGTAAGTAAAAGGAGAAATAAAATCAAGATAACCATTAACACAAGAAGATGGTGAAAAAGACAAGAGCCAACCCAATATTGTTTTCACACATTAGGTACATATATAGTAAAATATCCAAAAAACACCTTTAGCGATCCACATAACTAATAATAGGCTACTTAGGATAATGAATACATCCCAATATAATAATAAGGTGGTTAGGAATTAATGATTAGGAGTAATATTGCTAACACACAGGACCAATAAAAACCATTTAGGGACTTATCAAGTAAGTTACACATGCATATGTAACATTTCAACTTTCTTATATTCATTGGACCTTATGAAATTTGAACTAAAGCATGATCCAACTAAGGCCAATATGTTATGTAGGTCATTTTCAACCCTTGGAATGGCTTGCATATTGAAAGACAAAAGATTCTCACCATTTGGTAATATCATTTTAGACAAGGTTTGTGAATTACATATTTTTCCCTATAATTTGGTTCACAACAAATTTTGAATATCTGCATACCAACAAGTGACAAAAGTCTAATTCTAAGCCCTTTTGGTAGCCCTAAACTAATAAACTATGCACTCAAACCCTAATAGTTGCTTCTAGGGTTCATTAATCCATGTAATGCATGATAGTTCCATGAACCCAATAGAGCACCAACAATGTAGGAGCATCATGAAAACCAAGTGTAAGGTGTCTAAAATAGCTAATTAAATCGATGAGATAGGGGACAACCCTTCAAGCTAAGAACATGCCTTCACAGATGCCAATATATAGAAACATGTAGACTTCATTCATAATCAATTATGTTTCTGTAAATTATCCCCTTTATACTTAATCAACAAATTTCCCCAATGAAAAATCACTAGTTTCAAGAGCATAATGAAACCACTTGCTGATTTGGGAGGTCTTAGTTGGAAATACACTATATTTCTTGCGATACCTTGTATTTGATGACAAAATTAAATTGTTGAAGACAAGTCATCCACTTGGTAATTTTTGATTGTTGTAGATAAGACATCCACTTGGTATGTCTTTGTTGTTGTACACTAGTTTAGTTTGTTAGCACTATAACAACTTACGATCAATATGGTTTTTGTACATTTCCCTAATATATAAACCATCCATTGCTTTGTCACCTAATGAAATGATATATGCATGTTAACATGGGTGGGATAATCCATAGTTGCTTTGTTGAAGGTTTTTTATGATAAGCACTCAATCTTCCTTCATGTATGAGGAAAAATCCCTTGGATATATAACTAAATGCGTCAACATCATTTTCAAAAGGATTTTGCATATTAAGAAGTCCTAACACTAGGGATTTCACAAATATTTACTTTGAAACAACAAAATCTTGCTCTTGAGCTTTGGACAAAATAAATTTGTCATCTACTTTGATTGGATGGAAAAGATGTGAAATAATAACTAACAAATGATCCATGAATTATCAAAGATACCAACACATTGAAACAAATTTGAACACTTCCATGACAATATTCGACCTTTCCTATGACTTGATGATATGTAATTTAATTGGATCTATCTTTAATTAATCCCCGTTATTAGTGAATAAGTAAAAAAGATTATGTCAAGTTTGTAAATTCAATAATTTGATTCTTAGAGTTTGTAAACACGAGAATTTTCCCATATCTGCTTCTTAGCTTGACTACTACTACTTGATCATAATTGAATTGGAATTGTTCTTTATGCATAGATTTATCCTAAAATTTAACCCAAATTGGTTCTATTATGCCCAAGTCAGCTTCTCTTGCATCGTCATGACAATGTCACCCCGAGAAGAGTGTGATAAGAATAACACATGGATACCCATATAAAATGAAGTGTAACAACACCCATTAGATTTTATTGTGGATTTATGGATGGATGCTCAAGCCTGAAAGCAAGTGTGCAAAAATTGGAGGAAATCCTATTATTCGATGTCATCTAAAATGATACAAGGGTGAAGATTTCAAGGGAGGGTATTTTGTGAATTAACACAACATATTACATCTTTGACTTAGGAGATGACACTCTATTTGGCTATATAAGTCCATGGGAACTAGTTAATCCATATGAGAAATATAATGGGCCATTAAGGTCACTTTAGGTGGTTAGTTATGTTGTTATGTTTGTGACTATTAATGATCTCAATAGTTATGACTCATGTCTAATATATGTTCGACATATTTGGTACATTGTTAGTCATTCATTCATCATCATAAACCAATATAATATCTTGTAGTTTGTGAGTTTTCTACTGTAAGGTGTGGACAACCTATTTTTGGATAGAAGGGTGCTCCCGTTCACATTTGCGAGGGAAGTTATGTGTGTTGGCATGTTTAATGTAATCTTGAATTGTGGCCCGAATGACAATACCTCAAATTGGTGATTATTAGTTGGGATTTGTTGGACCACATTTATGGGTATATGGATAACTAATTAAACACACTCATATATATATTAGAGGGTTGGAATCATTTATAATCACTCAAATATTATGTGATAGATTATGAAACCAACAACCAAATAGGTTATGAAGATTCCCAAGAGGGCAGAGAGGGTAGAGACTACCGCATTTTTTAAAGACCATGTTCAAGTCAATGATAAGAACGAGCGATGACACTCTAAGTTAAGTGATAGTGTCTAGAAATTTAATAATAATACAATCTAACTACAATCATATAAATATTTTTATATTACACATTGGATCTCAATCTCCACAACACTTGCAGGAATTGAAGGAGATCGGAAAATTTCTACAAGATAATGTAGGTAGATAACAAAATCAACATTAAAATAGAAAAATTCATGAGTATAATTGATATTTACTTTTTAGTACAATTTACACATCCTCTCCACATAGGTTACCGATCAGTTGCAATTCCTAGTGCGAATCCTTGCAGAAAAGAAAAATCCATTAAATGTTTGATTTATGATAAATAATTAAATAAATAGACATGCATTTCAAAGTTTACTAGACTATATACCACATAATAATAAAGTGAAATACCTCATTTAGATTCTCTTTGTTTGGAGAATAATTTAATATTTTTGACCGAACAAGGCCAACCACATGAAGGTGGACTCTCTTATGCCCCACCCCCACATCACTCTCAATTCCCCATACCCAATGCATGTACTCTAAAATAAATTATTTTATATGAAAAAATCTGGTTACCTTCATAAATAAAAATTTAGCATTCATTCATTAACATATAACATTCATTAATTCACTCATTCATTCATTACGCAAAAGAAAACTGCATGACATTGTATTTTCAAAAATAAGTTGTTGCCGTAATATTTTTACATTCACTTCTTTTTTTGTTTTTTTTCTTTTGAAATAATTTGCAATCAAATAATATTCTACAACTTCTTGTACAATTCTTATTTCATTTTCAGCTTGTCTTGATGTCTTCTTGGTCATGTGGTCGTGACATGGACGCTGTTGCAAGGGGTCTAGATTTGTTGAAAAAATGAAGAAATGTTAAATTGATATATTTTGTTTTATTAGTACAATTATTTAATTATTAAAAGAACATTATAGAGGTGTTATTTACCTGATGTGGATACATGATGTACTTCATCTTCCTGTATAGCCTCATCTTGTACAAGATGACCCTCTACATGATATGGAGTTGAAACATGAAAAAATACAATTGATACACCATTTGCAATGCAATATTTTAAACGATAATCCATAATACATATTTTTTTTATCTCATGAATACTTTTATTACTAGGATGCGAAGCTTGGCCTTGATTTGGTTTTTCTCCATCCTCGACATTATGTGGATCGCTGATTCCCCACTTAAAACAGACTAAACATTTTATGGCCAAAATTTATAACAAATAGATTGCACAAGGAATCAATCTTAAATAACTTTGTTCATTTTATTACCTGCGGGCAAAATGGATTACTATAATACTGGGTTTTCCCAGATAAGATTTTTCAGCATTCAACGATGTCTTCAAAGTTGTGCATGAATCCAAGCTTCAAGTATTCATTCGTGGGAACCTCATTGAACCGATCAACCTGCAATTTTACATAAGATCATGAATTTATATTTTGTGGAAATAAAACCGAAATTATTTGCAATTTATTATTTGGATGAAATATTTGATTTATTTATACTTACAAATCATGCCATTAGATTCGAATAACCACTAGGCCCAAGCTTGTGTTGGTCAATTTTTTTTGTCTTGGATTTGTGGCCTTTGATGTGTCTGGAATCCTATGAAAAGCTCCAAATATGTTAGATGTTGCAAATTTTATGTAAAAATAAATATAAACAAACATATAATCACATTGTTGAAATTATTTCTTACATTCTTGTGCCCGGTTGTAGCTTTCCTTGTTTTCTTAAAGCCTTCTCATTTCCATCATCCACTAGGGACTTCCACTCCCTTGCTGGAATCATTGGAGGGCTCTCATACCTAGGGTTCCTTTCTAGATTAAACCTATATTGGTCCCTCAAAATATTTATATGTTGTCCAACTTTATTGCGGACCTCCGCTTGATTGAAGGTGTCACTGTCGAACAACCCAAAGCGATTAGTGAGCTCATGCTTTAAAATTTTACTTTGTTTATCCCATCTTGGGATGATGGTAGGACGAAATATATCCATTGATAAATAATTTAGATGTTTATAGAAAACATCATTTCCTGCAAAATGATCATGTAATCATTGGTTGAAAAATACTGTTCTGTAAGTAATTTTTAACTAGATTAAATACAAAGATTACAAAAATTCCTAAATAACAGGGATCTTCTCTATCTTTATGAGAATGATATATTCATCCACCAAAAATGTTGTCTGTACTATTCTCGTTCTAATGAAACAGGTGTTGGGCCCAGAAATGACCCATTTTTTACCACCTTTACCTACCTCTTTTTGCCTCATATTACTCCATTATGTACACCAAACAGATGTTTTCCTTCACTTGATCCCTCAATTCATACAGGTATGGTTAATTATTGTCTTATCTTATTAATGCTTATGATTGTTGTAATCAAGGCTCTATATCTTGAATTATGCTATCATATGGTGGTTTTATAAAGATAATTCGAGATGTAAAGGATATAGGTGTAGCAAGCTGAACATACCAAGAGAGGGATGGACATTCATTGATGAGATAATCACCATCTATTCCATCGTTGCCCAAAGAACACGGTCAAAGGATACTATTCCACGCAAGTTGTACAAAGATGGTTGCAATAGTGCACCGCTGCTCAAGGATAGCTACAATCGACAGAGTATCTTCTAGATTGATCATGATTGTCATTGCTGGCTCAAGTAACAACCTTCCTATATTTACTGCTTCTATCTTACCACAGCTGTAACAGCTTATCGTAATTGGGGCAGCCTGAAGATTAGAGATTTTCATGGCTGCCCGATATCAGTGGGTAGAAGTTATGATTGTAATTGTATAAATACTGGGAACTATTCCGAACCAGGGGTTGGAGATTAATTGATTTTACTTGTATAAGCTGTGACAGACGTTGTGTGTTCATCTCACCATTTGAATACAAGGAGTTTGATTCTTCAGATCTCGGTGTTTTAACGTGTTCCAACTCCAGCATATCTGTGCGAAGACTGGACCCGCCTTCCTATAGAGATTGCTGAGTTAATTAGGTATTTTATTTATTCTGCTGTGTGGTGTGAATCTTATGATGAATTCATTTATTTACAGTAGCTGCAATAGTCATTGCTTTATTATGTGTTCCTTTGAATGATCAGTAATTGCATTCCTTGTAAACTGCAGTGGTGTGGTGTGACGGTCGACTGTGTAGATTAAATTTCTCTTATGCAACTGTGTGATAGCTGTAACACCCTTGTTCATCCCTAGTTCTTTCAATTGTTGTTTTCTTTAGATCTATTTAGTTCATCCCTTTACAGTTATAATTGTGGAACTTAATTCCCACACTTTGAATTCCTAGATTAAGTTGAATTAAGATAGTTGAGATGGATCTTCAAATGGATGGGCAATTTAGGATTTAACTTTATGCAAAAGTAAATCTAGATGTTTATTTTCTAAATCTCCCATTTCTAGATTAAGGGTTATAAGTAGGTAATTGTGATTCTGCATTTTCAAGAACATAAAGTAGATTAAGTTGATCTTGGGACGAGTTGGGCTGAATAGGAAAGTAGGATAATTCATTTACAGTATCATCTACTTAGTGTTTAAGCATATATAATGCACATTATCTTTGAAATAAAACACTTCCCTGGGTTGACAATTTATATTGAACACTCTGTATGTTGGGTTTAATTAACTTGCATATAGGATGCCCAACATTTTAGCGCCGTTGTCGAGGAAAGATAATTATTAGACACCGTAGTAGTTGTATCCAGTAGCTATATCTATTCATTTTTATTCACTTTTTAAGTTTGCATGTTTTGCATTGCATGAATACAAGAAGGGTACAACGTAACATTCCTATAAATCCCAGAACCCCACATAATACTAACATTGCAGGTGGTCAAGGCTGTGGGAAAAATCCAATATTGGGAAGAAGGACATTCATTAACGATCTGGTTGATAGGAGCAATTCTTCTACTGGGGCTCTCCATCAAGACACACCTGTTAGAATAAGCTTGGTTACCCCTGGAGTGGCAGCATCAGTTTCCACAGTGGAGAACACAGGAAAAGCCGTAACACCCTCGGGTATCCCTGTGGAGGAAGACAGAGTTAGTACTACGGGATTAGCTGACCGAGATTTGATATATCAAATTAACGGGAAGGTTGTGATAGAAGAGGAGTGGACACAGTTCCATAAAAAATTTAATGATCAGTGGAAGCACGAAGAGGATAAAGAATAAGAAGAAGACATGAGCAACAGATGTGATCTAGAAGATCATGAAGAAGCAATGGGTGAAAATCAGCATCATGAGGGTAACTCCCTTCCTGAAGGGACGGTTTCTACACTCCAGTTCCCATTTCAACAGCCAGAGGGGACAACCCCCATGAAAAATATATCGCCATTGGTGTTGCCTCATTTTTATGGAAAAGCAATAGAGGATCCAGATGAATTTCTTTTTGAATTTGACATCCTCTGTCACAGCTATGACTACACCACAAATGCACAGAAGTTGAAACTTTTTCCTGCTACTCTGAAGGACAATGCGTTACGTTGGTTCATGAGCCTGGGTAGGGGAACTGTCACCACTTGGGATCGGATGAAACAGGTGTTCCTGGAGAAATATTAGTAGTATTGCAATACCAAATATAAGAGATAAGAACTGTTTAAAATGGTACAAAGGGACGATGAAAGTCTGGAAGATTTTGTTGAAAGGATTTTATACAATGTGCAGAGAGATGGACAGACTAATATGGGGTTATATGTGCTCAAAATAATCCTACTTCATGGGATTAGGGATGACTTCCTAGACATGTTGAACATGATAGGAAAGGGGGATATCTCAAAGGAGTCCTTTGAAAATATCATTGAACTATGCAAAAGGTATTTCAGGGGATCTTCCAAAAACAACAAACAGGACAAATTAGAACGTGATGTCTTCACAGAACACAAAAGTCATATAATGGAGGAGCCACCCGGGCAGAAATAGGTAATCTCCTCGAAAATTTCAAGATATAAATGATGAGCTCCATCTCCTCGGAAATAGATGTCCTGAGGGAAAAGCAGAAACAAGCAGTAGAAGATCTCACACTTGGTATATTCTTCCCTAAATGTAGGAAGAACCATCCTCTGAAGGAGTTCCCACTCGACAAGGTAGAAGTGTGTCAGCTTTGTGAGCTGAACCATGAAACAAAAGAATGCCCTTCACTACCTCAAGTGAAGGCAGTTCTGCAAGAATCAACTCAGATGTGGAACCAGCCTACTTTATTGCAAAAAAAAAGCCCTGGCAGCCTCGAAATCAAGGTATGGCTCCAGACTTGTTTCCATTTTTGAATAACATGAATAATTGGAATAATATGCAGCACATGAATACACAATTCCCTTCATCTTATTCTAAGCATCAATGGTATCCCTCTCAACCTCCTATGCAAAATTTTAACTCCTGGAACTCTTGGACACAACCACCAAACCAAAAAAATTCTTGGTCTCCTGGATGGAGGAACTTCCATCCAGGGAACCAGTTTCCCCATAAGAAACCTCCTCAACAACTTCCACATCAAACATTTCCTCATAAACCGTACCCTCATCAACAATATCTTCAGCTTTATCAGCAGTATCAGCAGTCGCAGCTGCAACTACAGAATAATGATGTCCCCAATATGCCTATATGACCACAGCTACCCGCTCAACCTAACCCCAACCCAAATAATAAAGCAGTCCATTAGTTTGAGACTGCCAACATGCCCGCTTACTCCATTACTCCAGTTCCCTGCAACGACATTCGCTTACGATGAGGGAGGTTAGTAGAGCCTTTGGTCATTGAGGATGCTAAACATCCTACCAATATGCCGGCTGAAACACAACAAGACACATTTATCGACACACAACCTACACAATTGATTAGGGAACCACCATACCCTGAAATATTAAGACTACCGAAGGTAGTGGGACAACCTCAACCTCTTAGGAGTGTTAAGAAATATCTATGTCAAAATTCCACTCCTTTAGGCCCTTCACGATGTACCTATCTATGCCAGAACCATTCGGGATCTGTGTACAAGGAAACTAGGAATAAAACCTAGGGATCCTCCCACTATTCATGTCATAGGGAAATTATCTGAATTAATAATGGGAAAAACCCTCTTGGCCAAATACGACGATCCTGGGAATCACATTGTCATTGTGCAGATTGGGAGCATGTAGATACCCAATGTACTGGTAGATTTAGGCGTAGCAATTAACATCATGACCATTGAAAAGGTAAGGAAACTTAGGCTCACTAATCTCACGCCAACTCCTACTGTTTTAGAACTTGTAGATATATCCACTATTAAACCTGAAGGAATCTTGGATGACCTAGTTATCTCAGTTGATTCGTGGGAATATCCTGCTGACTTATTGGTTTTAAAACCTAAATTGCAGCTAGGAGGACACCCATTGATCCTAGGAAGGTCCTAGTTAGCTACAACTGATGCTTGCATCAGCTGTTGGTCTGGGTCTATGACCATATCAGATGGAACCGAGATAAAGAACCTCACTCTCTATCCTCTAGCTGAGCCGAGTCTAGAAGCTGAAACTCTGTTATGGATGGAGTCAAAGGAAGAGGAGGGTGTTCAACCATTATTAACGATAGGTAAGGCCTTGAGTTTTAAAGATGAAACTTAAGACGATGCCATTAATAATTTCATCAGAGAACCCACTTCTGTTAATAAGAAATTTTATTAGATCCTAAATGCTACTCTAGGTGAAGAACAACAAGAAAATATCATAGAGGGGACATTAGTCCGTGATAGTCACATAGTTCCAGTGTTGAAAAATTTGAAAAGTGTTCCTGTTAAGGTAGAGTCTGGAAAAACCATGAATATCAATCCTAGTCTTGCTTCGGATGAGCAGAAACACCTAATCACTCTCTTTAAAAAACATAAGGGTGCATTTGCCTGGGAGTACACAGACATGAAGGGAATCCCTTCTAATTTGTGCACCCACCACATTTATATCAAAAGTGACTCCCAGCCTATGTGCCATCCTCAATGAAGAATGAATCCCAATCTCAGGGACATAGTGAAGGAAGAAATTCAAAAAATCTTGGAAGCAGGATTTATATACCGCATCTTAGACAACGAGTGGGTGTCTCCACTCATGATAGTACCCAAGAAGAATGGTAAATGGAGAGTTTTTGTGGACTATAGAGAGCTGAACAAGGCAACACAGAAAGATCACTTTCCCCTGCCTTTCATCGATCAAGTACTTGACACATTATATGGGAAGAATTTTTTTTCCTTCCTGGATGGGTTTAGCGGGTACAATCAAATCCATATTGCTCCTGAAGATGAGGATAAAACTACCTTCACCTTTCCCTAGGGAACTTTTGCATACATGGTACTTCCCTTTGGCTTATGCAATGCACTAGCCACATTTCAAAGAGTTGTTATTGGCATCTTTTCAGAATTGGTTAATGATAGTATGGAAATTTTCATGGATGATTTTACTACTTATGGCAAGGACTTTGAAGAAGCATTGAAAAATTTGGAAAAGGTTTTAAC
The DNA here is from genome assembly GCA_001517045.1 of Pseudotsuga menziesii. NCBI lineage: Eukaryota > Viridiplantae > Streptophyta > Pinopsida > Pinales > Pinaceae > Pseudotsuga > Pseudotsuga menziesii. Next base: position 122,643 of record LPNX010102248.1, on the reverse strand, counting down.
ACGCTGCGAGCAGACCCAACTATCTTTGAGCACTGAAAAGTGTCATATGATGATGAGTGAAGGGGTAGTGTTGGGGTATTTTATCTCTGCTGATGGCATCTAGGTAGACCCCTCTAAAATCAGGGTAATAAAAAATAACCTACTCCTAGAACTCAGAAAGAAGTGAGTAGTTTCTTAGGGCATGCTAGTTATTACAAAAGATTTATAGAAAACTTTTCCAAACTTGCCTCTCCTTTGTTTTCATTATTAATGAAGGATGTGCAATTTATTTGGAATGAGGCATGCCAGACAACGTTTGTTAAAATTAAGGATAAGCTGTCTACAACTCCTATCCTAAGGGGACCCAATTGGGCCTTGCCTTTCCACATTTCTTCAGATGCCTCTGATACTGCCATTGGAGCAGTTTTAGGACAACAGGATGGTCAAGCACCTTATGCATTTTATTATATTAGCAAAAACTTAGCCCCTGCTGAACTTAATTATACTGTTACTGAGAAGGAGTTTTTATCCATTGTTTAGTCCATTAACAAGTTCATACATTAAATAACTGGATATCCTACCTTTATGCACACCGACCACTCAGCCATCAAGTATCTAATGAATAAACCTGTTACAAATGCTCGGGTAAATAGATGGCTGTTATTATTACAGGAATTTGATATCACTATTATAGATAGACCTGGAAAATAAAATGTCGTCACTGATTTCTTTTCTCATTTTACTAATAGTGATGATAATATGCCTGTTGAGGACTCTTTTCTAGATGAACACTTATTTGTCATTTCAGCTCATTCGTCTTGGTATTGAGATGTCACTAACTACTTGGATGTAGGGAATATTCTGACACATTTGTCAAAAAGAAAAAAGAGTAAAATAATTCAACAAAGTGCCAGGTATTGTTGGATAGGTGGCCATCTCTTCTACACAGGCCCTGATCTTGAGATCAGAAGATGTGTAAGAGAAGATGAAATATTCCATATTCTGAAGGCCTGCCATGATGAGCCTTGTGGGGGACATTTTGCATATAGGAGGACAAGTCATCAGGTGCTGAGAATGGGCTACTATTGGCCAACACTTTTCAGGGATGCAAAAAAATATGTTCGGTATTGTGACAGCTGGCAGAGGATGGGCCAACCTAACAGATTGGATCAAATTCCTCTTCAACCACAATTGATGGTTGAACCTTTTGACAGATGGAACTTAGATTTTGTTGGCCCTATCAACCCTCATTCTAGGAAGAAAGCCTACATCTTGGTTTGTACCGACTACATGACGAAATGGGTAGAAGTTGTGGCTTTGGTGAAAGCTAATGACCAGGATGTAATTGATTTCATGTATGGTGAAATCTTTACCCGTTTTGGAGTACCCAAGGAAGTGGTTATAGATAAAGGACCTCAGTTTGTGTCACATCAATTTGAAGATTTGCTACGGAAGTACCATATTCAACATCGGATAGCTTCACCATACCATACCAGACCAATGGCCAGGTGGAAAGCACTAACAAAGTTATTGAAGCCATCCTTACCAAAACAGTCAAGAGCCATCGTAGAGACTGGGATGATAGACTCCCAGAAGCATTGTGGGAATATCGTACTACTTGGCGCAATACTACATGTTTCTCTCCTTATGACTTGGTGTATGGAAAAAGTGATGTCTTCCCCATTGAATTCTAAATCAAGACCTTGAAGACAGCTATGGAGGTAAACTTAGATGTGACTGAAATCCAGAGGAGTAGATTGAATCAATTAAATGAACTTGATGAGAAACGTTTAGCTGTTGTGGATAAGACATTATTAATTCAGCAATAGAGATCCAATTGGCACGACTGATTCATCAAAAAGAAAGTATTCTGTGAAGGAGACTAGGCATTATTATATGATTCAAGATTCAAAAGGGACTTCAAGGGTAAGTTACACACAAGATGGTTGGGTCCATACCTGGTAGATAGAGTATTTGATAATGGTACAGTCTACCTGGTTACCATTGATGAAAATCGTTCACCATTATTTGCTACTGGTCACAGGCTGCGACTGTACCCTAAGCCCATTTCGAAGGACGCATTTACTTCACAGATTGCTGCTAATTCAGAATACCATTTAGAATAAGGGAAGGAATATTTTTCTTGCCCTGTCAATCTTTAGACAATCGCTGTGATTCCTATATAAATCTTTGTACATAAATAAATTGATATTTTTGCTATTATTTTTATTTTTCCTTTGCGCTTGATCCGTTTTTTTTAAGAATATGTGCAGGGATGTACCTGAGGAGCAATAGTCATGATCGGGGCCTAACGACCAGGGGCGTCCTTTGGTAGCTTCCTGCTTTAGAAGAAAACTCCCTAAAATAAACAGTGAACATTGCAACACCATAAAATAATGCCCTTTTTCCCGTTCCACGCAGCTCTAACACCGTAAAATAACGCCCTTTTTCCCATTCCGTGCAGCTGCAACACTGTAAAATAACAACCTTTTTCCCATTCTGCGCAGCTACAATACCGTAAAGTAACGACCTTTTTTCCGTTCCGCACAGCTGCAACACCGTAAAATAACAACCTTTTTCTCATTCCGCGTAGTTGCAACACCGTAAGTAATGACCTTTTTCCTGTTCCGCGTAGCTGTAACATCGTAAAACCTTGCCTATTTTTTCGATTATCCATAGCTGCAACATCGTAACCTAATTCCTTTTTCCGTCTGGCAAAGCTGCAACTCTGTTTCCATTTTGAACTGTTTTACCTTTTCCGGCAGCTGTGACTCAGTTTCACTCTTGCCCATTTTTATCTTTTCCGGCGGTTGCGACTCGACCAAAACTGGCCAATTTTTCTGTGATTCACGGTTGCGACTCCGCTAAACTGGTTGATTTTTCTATGGCTCACGGCTGCGACTTGCCCAATGTTGGAAGAACTCTTTGCAATTTTGGTCTACGACTCCTCTAGATATGGCCAGAATTCCTACTACAGGTGATTTCGACTTATCTCACAGCATTCATTATGTTTCCAGCAAGATTGACATTGTAACGTCCCCGACCCTCCAACCTACAAAGATGACGCTACCATGGCGTTAACCATCTGGGAAAGGGCCCCATGAACATGTGTATTCATAAAATGCAGAAATGCTGAAACAAATGCTTTGAACTAGAACATGCATACATGATCATTTATCATACAGTGGAAGAAAACGTACATTCATACAAGCATTCTACATGTTCATCACATTCATTAACAGAAAATATGATTGCAGAAGTAAAATAGACAAGATTACTTATCTTATGAAGAACTCATTCTACAACTAGCTACGTTGCTGCAACGTTCCACCCAACCATAGGCCAGCGTGCTCCTTAATCTCTTAGCAATGCTGCCACCCCCGAGCTAGGCATGATCCTCCAAGGAATAAGGAACAAGCAGGCTTACACATAGCCAAGGATACACAAAACACAGCTAAGCCAACACAGTTGGGTTTATCAGGCCATCAACAAGACATCCAATCCAACATGGTCAAGTTTATCAGGCCATCCAAGAGTTGGGAAAGGATAAATGATAACTTGGTGAGCTCATTACAGAGCTAGGAACACCTACACCAGAACTAGCCTGACTTCTAAGACACCCACACACACCCAACACAAGGAATCAGTCCCTTCTCTACTACATAGTCCCTTAGGCTCTAACTTCCCTTCCAGTGCTATTTAGGGGTTGTGGAGAAGAAAGCCAGCCCTCTAGCTCTGTCTGTGTGGTTTCCAAACACACCAAGTCTATCTAGCAACCCAAGCCCCCATCCCTGCTCCCAACACAGTCCAAAGACCAACCACTGCATACACGCAGTCACACAAGCAATCCATAGCTTGGTTAAGGAAAACAACTCATGAGTCGTTCTTGGCCCTATCATGGCCAAAACGAATCCAAAACAACACTACACCAGTCCCAAAATGTAGCAGGGAACATAGTTCACTATGTGGGGAAAACAACAGTCCCTCCAGGACAATGAAGCAATCGAAAAACTTACAGACCACACTAGGGAAGAAAATATAGTCTCCCAAATTGTGCGTGAGGGAAACTTGCACCAGACCCCAAAATACAGAGGGAAATGTTAGAATAATCAAACCCATAGTATTACCCACTTAGACATTAATTCATTTATTTTTGTCTTATTTGCCTAGTCCATGAGTCCCACCATGTGCAAGTTGCTAATTGCCTATCCATAGAGGTCAAACTTGCCATCTTTGAATCATTTAGCGCTTGGGAAAGCCTTAGGAATCAAATTCTGCTTTATTCCTGGCCTCCTAGGCGCCTATCTGCTTTTTCTGCTTTATGCACTGCTTTTTCAGTGTTTTAAGGCACATAGGAAAGCAAGACTAGGTGAGGTGAACTTGTTTCTTGCCCCTTTCATCCTCCACTCTTTCCTCCATGAAAAAGCATTTATGAGCTTCCATTCCACCACTCATTATCTTTCCCATTCGCCCTTGCCAATTCGTGAGCCTCATGACAGATTTGGGATCAACTTTTTACACCTATGGGGGATTTGCCTATTTTGGGTAAGCCTGCTTTATGCTAGTTTTGGATGCCTCCTTATGCATTCGATCTCTTGATGTATTCTATATATTCAGCAACCTATGTTATTACAGGTTTGGCTATTGTACACTCAGTTAATATAATTTAGTGTTATAGCTCCATATTCAGTCTCTTTTGTTAGCAATTTTGCATGATCAATTGATAATTGTTGTGAGTGAAATTAATCTACTGCTGGTCTAAATTTCTACATGGTATCAGAGCCATTGTAGGTTGTTACTCTCCTTCAAAAATTGTTTTGTAGGTTCGGCATCAAGACTGGGAGCCTTCTACTGACAGTCGGGACAAATTTTCTAAAGCTATGGATTCACAGAAAACTATCTTGACTCCCTTCAACTATTTTGAATGGAAAGCAGAGATGGAGATCTTGTTGAGAGCGAAATGCCTCTATAGGGTGACTATGGCTACAGAAGCAGAGCCCAATGCTGCTGCAGAGAAGATAAAATGGCACAATTGGAGAGATGAGGCTTATGGCCTCCTATGTCTCAGTATTTCCCGAGACCTCCTTTTCCATCTCGATGGATTGACATCACCGGATCAAGTATGGGAGAATATTTCTAATCTTTTTGGAAAGACAGATGAGATGAGGGGACATCAGATCGAGAATGAGCTGATTTCTCTGAGTCCCAGTAGCTTTGAATCCCTGCAGCTATATTTCTCCAAGTTCAAAGCACTAGTTTTGCAGTTGAAGCAGTGTGGTATCGAAAAGAAACATGATCAGCTCGTATTGGCCATCCTCTCGAAGCTAGGACCTAATTACTCAGTCTTTGTTTCGACCTTCTATGCCACAAAACTCATAGCTCGAACCTGGAAGATGCCTAGCCTTGCAGATTTCATGGAATCTCTCACACAAGAACAAGACAAGTTGGTGATGATGGGCATCATCAAACCATCCAAAGACCAAGCTCTCGTTGCTGGAGATTCGAGGGTGGATTCAAAAAGAAAAAATAAAGCTAAAAAGCCACCTGAGCAAAAGAGAGACAAGAAGCAGTCTCCAGAGGATCAACAAGGTCCCAAGAAAAATACCCAGAAGAAGAAAAACAAAGGTGATATGAACAAGTGCTCATACTGTTCGAAGGGCAATCATACTGAAAGCTCTTGTATGAAAAAGTAGATAGATATGCTAACTCAACTCCTGGAGAAGAATGGCATCTCCCTTCCAGAAAGCTCAAAGAAGAGAGAAGGAGGATCAAGTTCAGATGACAGAGAGAGAGTTCATGCTCTAGTTGCTGGCACATCAAGCTCACCCAGTTTTATCATTGATTCTGGAGCTTCAAGACACATGGTTTCGACTAAGGAGGCCTTCTCCTGACTGGACAAGTTGAAAGGACCATCTATTGTACTGGGAGATGACTCTCTCACTGAAAGTTTAGGCAAAGGAAGAATAGATCTTGATCATGGTCAGTTCAACAATGTGCTGTATGTCCCTGGTATCACCTCCAACCTTCTATCAGTGTACTAGATGACCCACACTGGGTCTCCTAAGAAAGTCATATTCTCCCCCGATGAAGTTGAGATCACAGAAATCTCAAGAGGTAGAGTCATTGCAAAAGGAGTTGCAAATCATGCTCAAAAGGTATACATGTTCTCACACTTCCTGCCTTACTCAAACCCCTCTGCTTTTCTTATCCATGCTAATGAAGCTAGAAAGCTATGGCATGAAATATTTGGCCATCTAAATTACAAGTATCTGTCTGATCTTAGTGAGAAAGAAATGGTCATAGGGTTTCCCAAGATAAAATTTTCCAAAGGAGTCTGCCAAGGTTGTATCCTAGGAAAACACCCAGAGCACAAATTTGAGAAAGCCAGTCATGCGAGAACCTCTGCACCCCTCGAGCTGATTCACAGTGATGTTGCTGGCCCATTCCCTCATATTTCCATGAGTCAGGCCAAATATGCACTGGCCTTTATTGATGATTTTTCCAGGTATTGTTGGGTTCACTTCATGAAACACAAGTCAGAAGTTTTTGGCCTATTCAAAGTCTTTAAGGCTTTGGTTGAAAACCAGTGTGGAAGGAAACTCAAAGCCCTCAGATATGACAATGGTGGTGAGTATGTCAAGTCTGAGTTTATTAACTATTTTGCAGATGCAGCATTCTATCCCCTACACACCACATCGGAATGGTGTTGCAGAGAGGAAGAACATATCACTGAAGGAGATGGCAACATGCATGATGGAGGCCAAAAATTTTCCACCAAAGTACTGGGCTGAAGCTATCAACTGTGTAGCCTATATACAGAATAGGGTGCCTCACAAATAGCTTGATGGCATGACTCCCTTCGAATCATGGAGTGGGCACAAGCCAGATGTGACCCATTTCAGGATTTTTGGCTCAAAGGCTTGGGCTAGAATCCCTACAGAGAAGAGGAAGGCTTTGCAGCCCCAAATCCAAGAGTGTCTTTTTGTGGGATACTCTGAAGATTCAAAAGGGTACAAGTTGATAAACATGAGCACAAACAAAGCCTTTATTGAAAGGTGTGTTCAGTTTGAAGAAGAACCCCTTGCAGCAGTGGAAGTTGGTGAAGCCTCTTCACCACCTGAACCTCAAGAAGTAAGTAAAGAGTTTGTTGAACATGCTGATTCTGATTTTTCTGATGGAGATGAGTTTATTGCAGACCCAAACAGCCCCACAAGGCCTAAATGGGCATCCAAGACACTACATGTAGCAGGAGAGCTAGCTGGGGATCCCAATGATCCAAGGAGGACAAGATCACAATTTGAGAGTGGTATGTGCATGAAGGACCCTATGTTTGCTGAAAAATACTATTTGATGGTGGTGTCTGATCCTCAAACATATGAAGAAGCAGCAGGATATCCAAGATGGCAAGCTTCCATGGAAGATGAGTTCAACTCGCTACAGAATAGCAACACATGGGAGCTAGTGGATCTTCCTCCAGGAAGAAAGTTAGTCCAGTGTAAGTGGGTATATAAGAAC
>LPNX010102248.1:98652-114890 GCA_001517045.1 Pseudotsuga menziesii | reverse complement strand
GATTTGCTGATCAAATTAAGAATGCAAGATTGCAAAGCAAGCAAAACTCCTTTCCTTTCAGGAGTGAAGCTGGAGGAAGATGATTCTCCACCGATGGTAAACAATTCACTGTATAGACAATTGATTGGATTTTTATTGCATCTAACACATACTCGACCTGATCTTTGTTATGAAGTAAGTGTTGCTTCTAGATACATGGATCAGCCTCATGAGATCCATTGGAAAGCAGCAAAGAGAATCCTTATATTTGTTCAGGGAACAAGGACACATGGGATTTTCTATAAAGACAATTCTGACCTTGAGTTAATTGGTTTTACTGACAGTGATTGGGTAGGTGATAGCACAGATAGGAAGTCCACTTCAGGTTATGTGTTCACACTTGCAGAAGGGCCAATCAGCTGGTCAAGCAAGAAACAGAGTGCCATTGCACTCTCATCTACAGAAGCTGAGTACATAGGAGTTGTCAATGTAGCAACTCAGTGTTTATGGTTGCAGGGTTTACTTGGAGAGTGTGGTTTCGAACCAGAGTACTCAACTACCATCTACTATGATAACCAGAGTACCATTCGAATATGCAAGGATCCAGTTCAGAAGCAGAGAACCAAACACATTGAGATTCACATGCACTACATCAGAGAGCTTGTGCATGATGGCACCATTCATCTACTCTTCTGTTCATCTTCAGAACAAGTAGTTGATATCTTCACCAAAGCATTTTGTGAGAAGACCTTTAGCAATCTCAAATCACTGCTGGGGATTGCTGATCATGCTGTAAAAGCATGAGTGGAGACAAGATTCTACAATTTTGTTTTACAGTCCATGCTTAAGGGAGGATTTTCCCAAGTTGGTTTTGCCTCTTTCCTTGGTTGTATGGACATTGCAGTATGTAAAGGGTGACTAAGCCTTGTTGCTAGGCCCTATATTTTTGATTTATTACTCATAAAGTTAGGCTTAAGGGGGGGTGTTAGAATAATCAAACCCATAGTATTAGCCACTTAGACATTAATTCATTTATTTTTGTCTTATTTGCCTAGTCCATGAGTCCCACCATGTGCAAGTTGCTAATTGCCTATCCATAGAGGTAAAACTTGCCATCTTTGACTCATGTAGCGCTTGGGAAAGCCTTAGGAATCAAATCTTCTTTATTCCTGGCCTCCTAGGTGCCTATCTGCTTTTTCTGCTTTATGCCCTGCTTTTTCTGCTTTATGCCCTGCTTTTTCAGTGTTTTAATGCACATAGGAAAGCAAGACTAGGTGAGGTGAACTTGTTTCTTGCCCCTTTTATCCTCCACTATTTCCTCCATGAAAAAGCATGTATGAGCTGCCATTCCACCACTCATTAGCTTGCCCATGCGCCCTTGCCAATTCGTGAGCCTCATGAAAGATTTGGGATCAGCTTTTTACACCTATGGGGGATTTGCCTATTTTGGGTAAGCCTGCTTTATGCTAGTTTTGGATGCCTCCTTATGCATTCAATATATTGATGTATTCTTTATATTCAGCAACCTATGTTATTACAGGGTTGGCTATTGTACACTCAGTTAATATAATTTAGTGTTACAGCTCCATATTCAGTCTCTTTTGTTAGCAATTTTGCATGATCAATTGATAATTGTTGTGAGTGAAATTAATCTACTGCTGGTCTAAATTTCTACAGGAAAAACATATGCACGAGCCACAAATCGGTAAGGAAAAATTACACACTATCTCTGTGCGTAAAAATGGATCTCCACAGGAAAAATAGTGAGTGATAGTGACCGAACAGCTCCCAGCTTGTTGCGTGAATAACAACAACGCAGAACACAGTGCGTGAGAGAATATTCACACCAAATCCAAAATATGGATCGAAACACACCAAGTTTATTTGTGTGGATGACAGTGGAGACGGCTCCTCTCTCCTGGTTGCGCGAGTAACAATAGGAAAGAAGCCTGTGCATGAGAAAATGAACAGACAACCATCCCTATGTGAGGGTGAACAACTTTGCCTAGGCGTGAAGATGAACAGACAATGGAAAGGATGTGTAGTATTTGGAAGTGCGCGAGTGTTTCAGCACCGCCGTGGAGAGAGTGGAGAGTCCCTTGGAGTGATGGCGGTGGTTTTCTTTTTCCATTGTGAGGTAAAACCGCGGGTGGAGTGTGCATATGGGCAAGGACTGACAGTCTTGCCACACTCCACTCCCAGCCATAACTGCCCCAACTAACAGCAACAATTTTTAATGGTAGTTGTTGGATAAAACAAGGTGGTGACACATGGATTTTCTCTCATGGCTCAAGGTTTGACATCCCCCCTTATCCTTGTGAAAATCATGCCCCCTTCTCAATTTAGTTGCTGTGAATGTAGCTAGTTGGGTTATTTAATTAAAGATGCATATTTACATGATGACAAAACTCAATATTTATGTCGCATGCCCTGATATACCATCGGTGACAATTTCAATCTGAAACATAGCATAACCAATCAGTGGTGGGGCCTTGGCCTTTAGCTCCGCACCATGATTATTTACAATATATACATCATATACATCTAATGCGACGGGGTCAAAACCGGGGTGTTACAGACAAGATGGTTTTGGCCCTCCGGAAGGAAAAATCATTACAGCATGCCTGCAATAATGATCAAATTTAAATGGCTGCACTTCACAGGCTTTACTATCCTCAAAGGTCACCGTTCATCGCATATTTATGAAGGTATGGTCTTGATTATTTACTTGATTAAGCATTAACTAGATTTGACAGCATTAATCATACCTTCCTTTTTGAGCCCATTATTACACCCGCATACCGTTAACTGTCCACTCGTATGACTTAATGGCCATTTAAGCTTATCTAATAATCACCACCTTTCCTAATTTGGGATACATTTCCAAAAATTTCCAAACATTTCCATGCTCTTAACTTTCTGAATTTACCCAACTCCACTCTCAGCTATTCACTCATACTCTATGCTGTAACCTCCATTGTCGGGACCTACAATATGTGGGATTGATAAATAATTCCGAATTCAAACAAACATGGCTATCCGAGCTCAGCACGAACCCCCAAATATGCGATAACTGAGAGGAAATGCTGAGTTTTTCTCCATTTTTGAAGCTGCGGGTTGGAGTGAATTCTTCCAATGCCTGAATGGGTTTCATCGAGAGAACGCTGTACAATTTTCCTTAAATCTTACAGAAACCCACTCAGAGGTTAGGGGGTTACGTATAGAAGTCTCTGAAGCAATAGTGGCTGAAGTCACCGGCCTTCCTTAGGTGGGAAGAGCATGGTTTGGTTGAAGAACCCCCAATGCTGCTGTAGTATAGGATTTTCTGATAGAGGGGGAAAAAATTCATCAGTCAAGGCGAGGAATAGCGTTACAATCATTGCCTTGGCCATGGGATCAAGCAACAATCTTCCTCAAAAAGTATATCACCTGTGAAGGTAGGTATCAGACTATCTATTATTCTGAACTTCCTCTATTGTCGCATCTACGCCATAGGGCCTTATTGAATATTCCATTTTACCTATTTAACGACCTACACCATATGGCAGGGTTTGTTAGAACAACCAAGCATCCAAGCTCCTCCCTTACCCATCACGGCCTAATCAAATTAATATTCTGAAGGGCCTTAGCTCAAAGGAACCAAACATGGGAGCAATTCGTAGGTCAAATTCAAATAAACCAGGAACCTTCCCTTTTGCCTGGTGTTCCAATAGAGGCTAAAGTAGAAATACCTGTACTCTTGGGGGATGTTCAACTCCAAGAGGAGCATGCCAATGTACAGTTGGTGGGAGATGAGGAGAAATAGGAGGACCGGAGTCCCTCCAATTTAGTTGGGGGGGGGGGAGATGAGACTGGATCGGATGATCAGTCAGATGACCAAGCAGAGGAATTGGAGGAAAATGCAAGAGAAAACCCTGTGGAAAGATTAAATAATATGGAAGCTCTGACAGTAGAGGCTAAAGCTAGAGCAGCATTAGATGCTGCGACAGCTGAATTTGAGGATGTTAGAGCCACGATAACAGAAGGAAATGCAGAGGTATTGACCATTGAATATACCCCTGAATTGGGGGGAACTTTGATTGAAGAAGAATAGGAGAACACTGAGATAGAAGATATTCCTTCCACATCAGCTGCAAATCTGGAGATTCCTGCACCACGAATGAAAAGAAGGAGATCAAAATAAGATACACAAACATCACTACCAATAAGAAGAAAAATAACTAGGTCAGTTACAGCAGCTGAAGCAGCACAGGAAAGATGGGAAACCCTAGAAGCACGGATTGAACTCCCCATTCTGAGACCCAAAGAAAATGATGCTCCACAGGAACCGGCTACAGAAGAACCTCAAATTGAGGGACTTTTGTATGAAAATGGTCTATTAAAATAAGAAGTATAGTCACTTCGGAAAGAACTAGAACATTGGAAGGAAGCATGTAGGAAGCGGGTAGAAAAGAAGCTGCACACACTGGTTGAAGCTGCAGACCGATTAGAAGGATCACCTCCTGCTGAGGATTGTGAGGAGAAAGAAAGAGTGGTCTGGCCTGTTTGTGGAGAAATATTTAACTAGTCAGGCTACAAAGTCATAGTTCATGCCTTTGTGACACAACAACCTGTACCAGCAGCTGTGGAAGAACAAGGACAAGAAGCACCTAAGATGGAGGTTAGGGATGCAAAAATGATTCCTGATATGGAAAAGGGGGAAAGTGAATGATTACAGGCACATCCAATAGAAGAAGCTCAATTTGATTGGAAGGATGATGAATCTTCCCAAGAGCAAATTCAGCAAAGGGAAGTAGTAGATAAACGGGGTGCTAATACACAAGAACTAGCATCCCCGAATGTTCTTGTTGAAGTTGCCACCCAAATTGGGGAAGAAGAACTAGAGGCTGAGAATATTCCTAATTTTAATGAAAAAGTCTATGTTGTGACTCCTAAACCATCCCAGGACACAGAATTAATAGAAATGGAATCCCAGTAGAAATAAAATGATGAAGTTAACCAGGATGTTGCACACAAGAACCAAAATCCCCAGAAATTTCTATGGAGATTCTCTAGCAGCAAGAAGAAATCAATCCCGAGATGGATATAATCCCTGATTTGGATTTAGGAGAGGATGAACAAATGCAATCACAGCCCTTGGGGGACACTAAAATTCTCAAAGAACAGCTCCATATTGTAGAGGACATGGAAGTAACTCAAGAACAACCCCAACAACATGAAGAAATAGAAGGGCAGGGCTCTGCTACACAAGAACCAGTAGCCTTTCATCTCCTTGTCAAAGCGACAGCTGACAATCAGGTAGATGGGGAAACCAAAATTCAGAAAGAGGTTGCCACATAAGAACCAACACCTTCACAATCGGCTACTGAGGTCGCTGTTGGAGAACTCCAAGGAGAGGATGCTGTTACATAAGAACCAACATCCCCATAAGTTGTTTCAGAGGCACCTACAGTTGAAGTTGCTGTAGGAGAAATTCAAAGTGAGGATGCTGTTACACAAGAACCAGCATCCCTAGAAGTTGTTTTAGAGGCACCTATGGTTGAAGTTGTTGTAGGAGAACTTCAAAGAGGGGATGCTGTTACACAAGAACCATCGCCCCCAAAAGTTATTTTAGAAGTACCCATGCAGGAAGTACAGGATGTTCAAATTGGAACAATAATGATAAGGTATGGACTCAACTTCCTCAAAATTTTGTCAGTTTGGATTCTGATAATGAAGATCATACTGAAGATGAAGAAATCCAGAGGTTGATAAAAGAGCTCTCAATCCTAAGAATAGAAGTGAGGAAGTGGAGGAGTCAGGTGGAGAGGTGCCAAGAAGGGATGGTTTCCCTTGCTGAACATAGAAAGACCATCAAGAAATTAAAGGAAAGATGGGTGAAAGAACTCATATTCCAGAAACTTCGTTGGGAAGAGATACAGAAGGAACTGAAAGAGCTGAAAAAGTTCAAATCCATGCAGGTGGAAAAAGATCAGCTGTATACTCTTTCTCAGGAATTGTTGGGTACCAGAGTACCATCCTCCTCCTACCCTGTGTTTTTATTTGAGAAGTTCATTTGGTTGAAACTAAAGGCTATAAAAGAAGGAATACCTTATGAAATAGCTACCTCATCCAAATTTCTGAAAACATTTATGGAAAGTGATTTTATTGAGCAGAACTTGCTTTGTGAGCTTTATTTACATGACTTGGCTTGTCCCTTGGACCGCTATTCGAATCATGCCCTGTTCTTAGGTGATGTTCAATTGTGGGCTTTTGCTTCCTTTGCTAGCAATCATGATCAGTGGGAAAGATCATTCCAAACTTTTTTTCATAATGAGTCCCACTCTAACCTTTGGGTTCGAAGTGAACCTCAACTTCCTCGTCATCTCTTTGCTCATCATCAGCAGAGACTCGCATGTCCCATCCAAACTCAGTAGATGAGGGAACTTCAAGAAAAGGTTATCTCTACTTGTGTTAGTCAGATTTCCAGGCATCAACAATTGGCTTTGGAAGGTAGCCAACATAGAGGGCAGGCCGCCTCTTCAACCTTGAGAAATAGAGATCCCTACTGTTACATAAATTTTAAACATGCACTTTCTAGGGTTGAGGGATATGTTGGATGCATGATGGAATGTGGAGTTAATTGGTCGTGACTCAAATTCAAATTCCCTCTCATCTGGTGGCCAGAAAAACCATACAGGGAAGACTTCTCATTGACAAAGCCAGAATAGAAGAAGTGTTGGAGATACTGGGTTGTCTATAATGGATTTTTGGAAAAATAGGGAATTCCTAAACTCCCATATAAATTTTCTTCCCTCCATGAACAAAGTACAATGCCAAATTTAGATTCAGACTAATGGGGGTTTTTGCATGGGGACGTGCAATAGGACAGTTTGGGGGAGATGTGGGGCCCATAAATGACCCCTTTTTGACCACCTTTACCTACCTCTTTTTGCCTCATCTTACTCCATTATGTACACCAAATAGATGTTTTCCTTCACTTGATCCCTCAATTCATACAGGTATGGTTAATTACTGTCTTATCTTATTAATGCTTATGATTGTTGTAATTAGGGCTCTATATCTTGAATTATGCTAACATATGGTGGTTTTATAAAGATAATTCGAGATGTAAAGGATACAGGTGTAGCAGGATGAACATACAAAGAGAAGGATGGACATTCATTGCTGAGATAATCACCATCTATTCCATCATTGCCCAAAGAACGCGGTTAAAGGCTACTATTCCATGCAAGCTGTACAAAGGTGGCCGCAATAGGCTACAACAGTGCGTCGCTACTCAAGGATAGCTGCAATTGACGGATTATCTTCTAGATTGATCATGATTGTCATTGCTGGCTTGAGTAAAAACCTTCCTATATTTCCTGATTCTATCTTACCACATCTGTAACAACTTATCGTAATTGGGGCAGCTTGAAGATCAGAGATCTTCATGGTTGCCCGATACCAGGGGGTAGAAGTTATGATTGTAATTGTATAAATACTGGGGGCTATTCCGAGCCAGGGGTTGGATATTAATTGATTTTACTTGTATAAGCTGTTATAGAGGTTGTGTGTTCATCTCACCATTTTAATACAAGGAGTTTGATTCTTCAGATCTCGATGTTTTAACGTGTTCCAACTACAACATCTCTGTGCGAAGGCTGGGCCCGCCTTCCTACAGAGATTGCTGAGTTAATTAGGTATTTTATTTATTCTACTGTGTGGTGTGAATCTTATGATGAATTCATTTATTTACGGTAGCTGCAATAGTCATCGATTTATTATGCGTTCCTTTGTATGATCAATAATTGCACTCCTTGTAAACAGCAGTGGTGTGGTGTGACGGTCGACTATGTAGATTAACTTTCTCTTATGCAACTATGTGATAGCTGTAACAACCTTGTTCATCCCTAGTTCTTTCAATTGCTGTTTTCTTTAGATCTCTTTAGTTCATCCCTTTACAATTATAATTGTGGAACTTAATTCCTGCACTTTGAATTCCTAGATTAAGTTGAATTAAGATAGCTGAGATGGATCTTCAGATGGCTGGGCAATTTAGGATTTAAATTTCTGCAAAAGTAAATCTAGATGTTTATTTTCTGAATCTCCCATTTCTATATTAAGGGTTGTAAGTAGGTAATTGTGATTTTGCATTTTCAAGAAGGTAAATTAGATTAAGTTGACCTTGGGATGAGTTGGGATGAACATGAAAGTAGGATAATTAATTTACAGTATCAGCTACTTAGTGTTTAAGCATATACAATGCACATTATCTTTGAAATAAAACACTTCCCTGGGTTGACAATTCATATTGAACACTCTGTATGTTGGCTTTAATTAACTTGCATATAAGGTGCCCAACAACAAGAAGATCCAACAAATTCTTCTTCATTAATATCAATGACAAGCTCTTCAACAACTCCATGCTCTGCACGCTCTGACGTGCGTCAACCTCCAAATGGTGCACTCATATCTGTCCTCGGGGGTGTCACGGAATGTGTTTCCGACTGTTCAATTGACAATATTGGCACATGATATGCATGTGAGGTCATATTCTCATGTGATGGCTCTCCACGAGAATCACTAGTACTAGCACACCCCAACCACTATTACGTGGACACAAAAACTCTTGTAAATACAAACCATATTTTAGTTCATACTCATATACAATTACAAAATATAAAATCACAAATGAATTTATCTTCTAATTAAAGATGTCACAATTTATTTTCAAACCTTGATATCTCTGAACCAAAAGATCAACCTTTTCTCTAATCTGATTTGTCTCTGGCTGGATGAATAACATGCGAAGGATTTCCTCATTTTTTAAGCTCTTATCTATCATCTTGATGGGTTCCAATGAATATTTGATATCAACATCACGCATGAGTTCATCCATATCAGTATCTATGGATTGATCTGCCACTATATCAAACCCCAAATCAGTGGCCTTCCAAAAAAAATACAATTCATTATTGAAATGTAACCAATAAAGTAAGGGAAAAAACATAATAAAAAACATATTGCTTAGATTTAATTTGTACAATCACAATGAGATATACTTGCATCCGCAAGGATGTTGTTCTCGAATCGTTTGTCGGGGACTTTCCCTGTATCACTACCCTGTGACAAAAACATAGAAAATAGTTTTAGAGCTCTTTTTCTTTGATTTTGTTTCCTATTTTTTGGGGGAATTTTTTTGTGGACTTATTACAATATGGAATACCTTTTGCCCTGAGTATGGTGTCATCTGATAAAAAGACTAGGAGTTTCTCTGATCAACACCTTGCAACAAAATATAGATAATATTATCGAATGAAACCAATATACTCACAAAATAAACAAAATAGAAAAACTTGTTGAACATATTTAATATGTACAATTATGATCACTAGATATACCTGCTGCCTCAAGGTTGGTGTCATTTGATCAATACCCCAAGAGTTTCCTCGATCATCACCCTGTAACAAACATATAGATAAGATTACTGAATAAAACCAATACACTCACAAAATAAACATAATTAAAAAACATGTTGCTCATATTTATTTTGTACAATTACAATCACCATGTATACCTGCTACCTCAAGGCTGGTGTCGTCTGATCAACAACCCTGTGTTGCACCGATCAACAACCTGCAACAAAAATATAGAGAAGATTATGAAACCAATATAATCACAAAATAAACATAATATAAAAACATTTTTCTCATATTTAATTTGTACAATTACAATGAACATGAATGCTTGCTACCTTGAGGCTGCTGTCATTTGATCAATAGCTAGGGACTTTCCCTGATCAACACTCTGCAATAAAAATATAGAAAACATGATCAAAATGAAACCAATATACTCAAGAATGAAACATAATAAAAAAACATTTGTTGATATTATATTTGTATAACTACAATGAGGTATACCTGCTACCTCGAGGATGGTGTACACCTTTATTCAAACGTTGGGGACTTTCCTCGATCAATATCCTGTGAAAAAAATAATCCCAACAACAACAAATTCATAGTCTTACTAAGAAAACATAATTTATAATTAGAGTCATTAATTAAAGTTTGAGTAAAATGTTACATGTACCACTGCCATAGTAACAACGTTTGAACCCATTCGATTCAATTTGTAATTGATCAACAAATATTCCATTGCAACTATTATTTTTATGGAACATAAGATAACATGGTTTCCTTCACACCCCTAAAATATGCAAGTGGGTTGCTTATTTGTATACGTAGGTTGTGTACTGTTTATAAAACTTGCAATATTTCTTGTTGCTTTTGGTATTCGTCAATGTACATAGTCTCTCCTTTATATTCATCCTTTTCTTTCAGCTGTAAATGATTTGTAGACAACCTGTATATGCTCATACTTCGTGTATATTGGACCAGTCATATTCAATCATTGTAATTGTATCGAGGTCTGACATACCCATCAATTTAATACAAATTATGTAACTGACCTTTATTTTATCCATGCAAAACAACCCCAAACCATGTAATGACGATGGTGCAATACGATATATCCTCTCATTGACATAAAAATCTGTGTTTAGTTGAGGAATATCCTTGGGTACCCATTGTTTCTCTAGATTTATGTACATCAAAGGAACCTTCATGTCGGTTATGGTATCATCATCATAAGAACATGAACCCCCTTCAGCGAGAAAAAAATCCAAGTGGTTTTTTTTAAATCTAATTTGCTGGCATCTAGTTGATCTCCCTGTTGCAGACCTACTATATGACTCACTTTCCTCCCCTCTTCCTAAACTTTCCTCGCTCAAGGAAGACAGATCTAAAAAATACATGTTCGGTTCAAACATGTACCATGGAATACAAGTTTCAATGTTTTTGGTTTGGGTAAAGAGCATAGAAGGAGAATGGAAAAGTTTTCTTTTGTTCTTGCATTCATTGTGTTTAAAGCCAAAGATGGAGAACCATGCTTTTAAATGGAGATCATGAATGATCTAGCTAATTTTCCAAGGTCTTCAACCCTATAAGGAATGAATTCCACATAAGAAACAAGCTAGGTCCTACATCCAAGTAAGAAACCTCCACACTTGGAATACCCATCATGGACCAACCAAAGGTAGTACATACAACATGCACACCACATCACATGAAACACCTTCAATGAGGTCAAGCATCACTCTCAAGTTCAATGTAGTTGAAAGACCAACTTCCTCTTTCCCACAAAAGTGATTTCATCAAGAAATTTCTTAATTATGTTGTTATGATATGAAAAGAAACTTGGAAATAAACTTGATCATGGGAAAAGAAACTTGAATTTTCTCGTGGCAAGAGAAAATATTAGTATGTACTATATTTATTTAACTTTTTTCTTGTTTATACTTTAGTTTCTAGAACTTGGTACTTTGTATTTATCATGGTCTATTTTGTAAACATCATATGACAGTTTAAGTTTCATCATTGAAATTTGAACCTACTTTTGAATTTTTGACTACATATAACATAATCCAAGCATGAAAAACATGTCGGGCTAAATTAAAAAAATAAATGCAATCCAAAAATTTGGACCCAAAATCCGACGAAACATTCAGTTTTTTTTTTGGGTTTCGTCGGATGTCATCGTCAAATTTTGGGTTCAAATCTATTTGTGTACATATGTGTACAAGAAACATAACAAGAGTTTATTCCCGAGAACCACAAGCAAGAGTAGCGCAAAAAGCAAAAAATATTCTTAGTGTGGAAGAGGGAAACAAAATAGAAAGAAGCTTAGGCAACGTAGAAAATTTTCTTTAAAAAAAAGAAAAAATAGGTGAACCTAAGTAAACTCCACTCTATTGAGGATAATGAGATGAAAAAACTATTCAATATAAAAAAATATCAATTATGGTTCATAAAAAATGTCATTATAGAGGAAATGCTAAGAAATATTTATTTAGAGGTGTACAATCATCCTCACCGATATCACTTTGGATGATTGAATATTGATGTAGAGTTGAAATTTACCTTGTTGTGTAAGCCTATATTTATTATTAGTGCAAATTTTATTAATTAAGTAGAAGTAGATGCATTCCCTCTTTATGTTTTTTGGTGTATTTTTTGGTATCCCCTACATGTATATCAAGGATTCCATCTTCATGAGAAGAAAAATCCAATACTTCCTAGTTAGTGATGGTAAATACCTTATCATTATGTGCATTGTGGGATTTCTAAGATTTCATATTTGGTGAGTTCCCACCAAGATAAGAGATTGATAAGCTCATAAAGAAGTGTGTATTATTATTCTAGCTAACTAGATGGAACTTATACAAATATAGAGATCAAATCAATAAAGAAATCTGTTAAAGGGCACATTATCCACCCAATCAAAGTGGATTTCCCAATTTGCTTCCAAGTAACACTATACCCACTTGTACCAGTAGTTGAGGACAATTTCCTCTAAGCAAGGAGGAAATGGGGAGAATTAGTAGGTGACAAGTGTACAATGAACATAAAGTATATTTATATTTGTAACTCTTATGTTAAAGAACCAAATTTGAATAAATCACCCAACTAATCGCTCCATCAATCACTCAATTGGCACTTGATCATGACAATTTTGGACATTATCACAACAGGCTTTGAACCCAAAATATGACAATAGAATCCGACGACATCCAATGTATTGTATGGATGTGTCAGACAACAATGATGAAAAGTATTGATCCTTTTGAATTATTTTAGTGCCGTCGAATTTCCGACATCGTAGGTGTAGGTTTTTAGATAGAGATGTCGTTGAAAAATGTGATAGCTATATCGTCGAATTTATGACACTAGTTCGTAGGTTTTTCAACGGATATGACGTCGTATTTCCGACACTAGCTTGTAGTTTTTTTGACAGATTTGTTGTTGGATTTCTGACATTAGTTTGTAGGTTTTTTGACACTAGTTCGTAGGATTTCCAACACTAGTTCATAAGATTTCCGACACTAGTTATTCCTTCTATGGATATTGACTCTCATGAGTCACAAGGAGTCCTCTATTTAAGGGGGTATACACTTTACATAAGTGGTTGGCAATGAATTCCAACATCGTCAATCCTTCCACTTGGCGATTGATCTCAAACCTTAATCACGTGAAGACTGATGCTACATTAATTTGGGGTTTTTTTCACAATGGCACCAATTCAAGAGCCTAACCTTTTGACACATTCAGAGCATGGGTTTCAGAACCCTGTAGCATTGCAAAAAATCCCTTTGGCTCTCCTCTGGGAATTTACATTAGGTAGCAGGTGGTTTTAAGAGCAAATTGGCTCTTTGTACTCTGGTTTTCCTTGAGACTATTCTTGGTGGTCTTATTTGTAACATTTTTAAAAAAAATTTGGGCTATAGTGAAGAAGTGATCAATCTAGTCCTATAGAAATAATAGATCAATGCTATGTGCAATGATGCTAAGAAGAAGCATAGGAAATAGATCTTGCTCCTAAGAATTCTCACAAGCATACACAGGAAAATAAGAGAGAAGAAAAGAGACTGAATCACATGAATGAAGAGATGAATATTGGTGTGTATCCTTCCATTAAATAATTATGAATAATAGTGTACATAAATAGATATTCCCTCATAGGAAAGTCGAATTGTATGGAAACAACTCATAAAGCTCAAAAAGGCTGACTTACCAAAATATAGCAAACCCCCATAGGTGGATAAAGCACTTGCTAAATCTATCAAGGACCTCACGAGTTGGCAAAAGAATGAGTGAGTTGTAAAGGAGATGGAAATAGCATGCTAATCCTAGAAAATGGAGAAAAAATAATGGAGGAGGGGTTGGAAACAAAAGCTCCCAGTTTCCTAGTTGACTAGCTTTTATCTTATCCATAGAAAAGCAAGAAAAAACAGAAAAAATAGAAAAAAGCAGAATCTGCTATAAGGTCCTGTATACTAATTCTAGATGAACCCAGAATCAGAAATAAATCATTCCTAGGATATGGATGGCATGCATTAACTTTAAGGTGCAAGTGGATGCCAACTAATTAAGCTAGTGGGTGAATAATTAATCAAATAATGATTAATTATTTTATCCTAAGTTGTGAGTGGGTTTAATATATTCCAACAAGTCCATGTAACCATGGTAAGACACAATTATTTTCTACAAGTTTATTTTTATTCCTATTAGTCTTGACTCAATATTCAGTCCACAAAACAATGGTAAGACAAAATTATTTTCTCCAGTTTTATTTTTATTCTTATTAGTGTTGAGTTAATATTCATTTGAGAGGTTCTAAGAAAAGGCATTGTCTACAGGATGGTGCTAACCCCATTTCTGGAATCGTGAGCTTGGGATGTAATTCAGTGGAAGGGTCTCAATCTAAATTCCTGGTAAAAGTTTACTTATGTTATTTTCTTTTGGTTTTTGTATTTTGTTTCCTAGCTACTGGGTTCTGTAAGTAAAAGAGTATTTTCATTCTTTGCCTAGGTACTCGGAGAACCTGGTGGCCACAGATGACACAAAATGGGGCTTTCCCTTCTAGGTACGAATTTATACCCCTCCGTTCGAATCAGGTTTTCTTATTTGGTGGTTTTTGGAAAGGTAAAAAAAAATAGTGGAAGCCCTAAGAGCTAATGCCCAAAACTTTGCGGCACTCACCAGGCTATTATTCATAGATATACCTTGATAAAAAATCGTTGCCACAGGGTTTAACCATGGGTTGTTTTGTATGTAAATTTTTTTGGAAGAAACCCTCAAGGCAATCTTCTAGTCTACACCAAATAATCATTAAGAACAAAAATACTCTATGATAATCTAATCATCATATCTGAATACTCAATGATCAACACACTACACACTGCTCATTTTGATAAGCTGTGAGCTTGGGTCCTTTCACTAAAAAGTGTTCAGAAAATATTTGATGTTATATAACATTTTATGTTTAATGTATTATTTAAATAAAACTATATTTTTCTTTCGGAATTTTCCATCCTAATGGAGGTAGGGCGGTCTCCTGGATCCTTCGAATTTGTACACTATTAATTCATGCAATAAATGTAATTGTTCACAGAGAAAATGATACCAGAAGCTTTGATAAAAACGTCCTCTATAGAAGCTATATAAACAATGAGTATCAATCTCTATTTGCTATATAAAGTGGCACATAATCATTTTCATGATGTCTAATATCCTTCATTGGTTTTATGCCAGTATTTAGATTTTCAGCAACTCTAATATTTTTCCAATACTAGAATGGAATTTGAAAGGATGAAAAATGATGGTATCCCTTGGATTAAATGATACAATCTTATTCAACAGAATTTAGTATTAAAAATTCTTAGTTTGCATAAAAATTCTTAGTTTGCATAGAATAAAAATTCTTAGTTTGCATAGAATAAAATCTACTAGACAATTCTTTCAGAAATTGCATTATGCTTTTTAACTAAGAGTTGGAGATCTAAAGGCTGCAAAATTCTCTGTAATGGAAATGACATTGGAGATCTAACGACTGCAAAATTATCTGTAATGGAAATGAGGTTGATCTCATGATCGGCTTCATTTTTACTTCTCTTGTTTTCATCAGAAAAAATGATTTGCAAATGCTTTTTTTATTGAGTTAAATGGTTATGCATACAATGTGAATAATGCTAAAAAAAACTACAACGTCTTTGAGTCAAATGCCTAATTTATTTATGTGAGGAAAAAGCCTAATTTATTTATTTTCCAATTCCGGACATGTAATTATTTTCCAATTCTCGACATGTGTGATGTAAATAAAGTGTAGTAATTTGAGACTTTTACATTTTAATTTTCTTTTCTATTATAGTGATGATTTTTTTTTTTTGTGGACATGTGTGATGTAAATAAAGTCTAGTAATTTGAGACTTTTACATTTTAATTTTCTTTTCTATTATAGTGATGATTTTTTTTTATTTTTTATTTTTTTATTGTAGCTTTAAAGATTTAAATTTGTAATTAAAAAAGAATGATTTATGATATTATCATAAATTTATTTATTTTCCAATTCTCTACATCTGTGATGTAAATAAAGTACATGTAAATAAAATCTAGTAATTTGACACTTTATGTTACATTTTATTTTTCTGTTATATTTATTTAGTTTTTTTTTTGGTTTAATTGTAGCTTCAAAAATTTAGACTTGTATTTAAAAAGGAATAGTTTATGATATTATCATGAAGAATGCATTCAAAATAAGCTTTTCAGATTTTTGGTAGTTGTTACCTTGTAACTCTGCAAATTTGCATGGTTTTGGGGCATATGGGGCATATTCACTTTATACCGAGATACATCTCTTCAAATTGAGTTAAAAATGTTCTT